>OMNV01003044.1:2681-114338 GCA_900303265.1 Brotula barbata
ACATAAATAAAAAAAAAAAAATCAATTTATTCTTTTTTTTTTTCAAATCAGACGTTTTCAGGCATGATTTTGGGCTTAAATGACAGCGTGTTATAAACGACCATTAACTCTCTGAAGACAGTTTCAACAAGACACAAATATATAGAATTAAAATGGTGTTTTATAAAGACAAATAGATTCCATTGTAATGACACATTCTGAAACGATTATAATTTCATCGTAGTTTGCATTCATGATTTGGTCTCTCTCCTCTTAAGATACAGAGACACATTAAAAAGATAACAATCAAATATATTAAAGCGAATAATCAAGCATATTAACAAAACAAAAAATAGTTCAAATATTTCAAATCGATGAAAAATATATGAAAAAACAAATACTTCATGAAAAAATGAAACGTGTATATTACAATTACTTTTCAGTGATGTGTTTATGTAGTGTGTTTATGTGACTGTGTGTTTGCGTGGGTGACGTATTGTCCTGCTAGGATGCTGCCTTTTCCTTTTCTGACAGGTGTAAATGTGAAACATTCCTGTTGGAAATGCTCCTCTGTCTGCACAGCTGTGGTGTGGCATCGCTGACAGAATGTGTGTTTGTGTGTGTGTGTGTGTGTTCTCCATGATTTATTGTGTGTCTCTGTCAGTGTTGAGCATTGTTTAAGTCACTGAGCTCAGGACGTTGTATTGTCTATTTATTTGGTTTGTAACGGGTGATGTAATGTTGTTGGTGTTGTTGTGTTATTAAGTGGTCAATCCTGCACTTGAGCTCTGTTCATGCACTCAGACAGGACCAGCTGGGTGAGGGGACTGTCATTATTTGATTTTTGGGTTGTCATTATTAATGTCTTTTGGTCCAAATCTGTTCAGCAAACATTATTTGTCAAATTAAGATGGACTCTGCCTTCACTTCTGGTCTGTCAGTGCACCCCGTTCACTACTGTAGAGTAAAATAGGATGGATGATAGGTGGCAGCAGTTTGATTCAGATTTGCACAGCTATGAGTGTCTGTGTGTGATTTCATTTTTAAATAAAATCCCGTGTGTGTTTTCTCTCTCAATTCTTTCACTGCTTGATTTACATATTCAGGCTTTGGTAATATTCTGCACAGTTTTATTATTTACAGTTTCCAACATAAAAATGATGTTTGTGTTCTAAGATGTGGTTCTATGATTTCTTTGGAATGTCATTGTTTCGGTCTTATTTATGTCGATTGCCAGGGCCCAGTTCTGACAATAATGTGACTGAAGATTTAGATTTTTGTCTAGGACATAATAACACTAAATCATCTGCATAAAGCTGACTCTCTCTCACTTGGCTGTGGTGAGATTGAACTTTAATGGAGTTAAAAAGATAGTGGCGTTAATATGATGGCTCTAGTTGACCCTTTGAATCACTTTTAGATCATGGTTGTTTGCTGTTTCGATGAGTTTTGTATGCACTGCAGGTTGTGGGTGAATTATGGAGCGAGAAAATATGTATATGTATACATGTATATACACACACACACACTGTCCAAACACTATGCTAGTGTAAGGAAGGACCAATCTGAACAGTTCCTTTCTCTGGGGGAGAAGGCGTCTGTGGTCTTCATATGTAGCCTTGTTGTTTTTTGTTTTTTTTATCCATGGCAGTTGTGCTTGTTTACAGTGCCGTGGTGACTCCAGAACCTGCCTGGCGCCAGCAGGTGGCAATACTGACAACAGAGCAGCGACTCAAAGATGGACCTGGCCCTTTCAGGATGACCACACAGACATCAGTGCTACCTCTGTCTGAGGTGATGGTTGGATGCATATTTCTGTAGATGCTGCTTTCATGTTCATCCCAAAGTAGACAAGAGGACGGTTGTGTCCGCTTCATTCTTGTCCTCTGACCCTGACATTATTTTGATTAAATACCATGAGTCCTGCTTCTATTAATAAATACTTGTCAGACAACAACAGCAAATGTTTTGCGTGGTATTTTGATGCGTTGAACTTTACTTCTTCTTTTTGCTTCTTACAATAAATACAGAAATGGGGATACGTGATTTTTTTTCTTTCTTTCTGATTACAAATTAAACACTTCTCCACAGCTTGCTTTTACTCAAAATTTAAGAGTTAAGCTTAAAAAGTCTCACGTAAGCTTACCTAGGACTTGACTTAATAAACATGAAAAAAAGATACAAAAAATAAAAATAACAGCTGATGGCCAGGCAAAGTCCAGATTGTCAGGGGTCACATTTATGGTGTTTTCGTACATTAACACGCAACGCCTGACACATGCAGGCGGCACAAATGTAGCAGGAAATACTGAATACACAATAGTTTTCAGGGTGTAAATAAGAGGAACAACAATTTTTAGTAAATTGTTGACATCCTTTTGGTACTGTGAACAGTTGCCAAGGTAACAAACTGTTCATTCTTAGATGATTCTAAATGGTGTGTCAATGGCAAAATACTACACTGATGATGTAGTGATGGTTACTGAGGTTTAATTGTTTCTGCCAACAGAGAGGGATCTTGGAACAACATACAGATACAAAATTATGTATGAGAGGTGCTTGCAAGAAAGGTAAAGGGTGAAGGTGATGACTGTAGAGGTAGAAGATGGGGAGAGACTTGATGAAGAACATTTGCCACATAAAATCTACCTTGAACTGTATACATCAGTTACAACATCAGTGGGACACGAGTATGGAAATGATGGTATCAGGGATATGACGGTAATGATGATGGAGCTGAGCTGAAGTGCTGTAACTGTGGAGGAGAACGTAGATCAACGTACCGGCGATGTGAGAGTTGAGAGAGAGCAACAGAGTTAATGCAAAGTAGCGCAATGGATCACTGTAAAAAGGTTATTTCCACGTAAAAGCCACAGAGACACAACCACACATGTCCACAGGGTAAGAATGCACTCTTGACTTTTATTTCTTAAATGAGATAGGAATTTAAAAAAAAAAGATACCTTGTGCTAACACAAAAATACAAAATAACTAAACAAAACACTGGTTTATAGTTTCTACCTCCTTGTGCAGCCCTGCAGTTTTTGTCACAGAAACCTAAATAGAACCTTGTCTGATTGGCTCATCAGCTGCAGATGACAATTAGAGAAACTGTCCAATTGTCACCTAAGCTGTAGCATCATGTGCCACAATGTCCCAAGCACACAAACACACATAAGACCAATCCAACTGCCACAATCACATAAGCTGAAGCTGTGAAAAGGATGTTGAGGAAGGTGCATCACCAAATGGATACAGCAGCACAGGGTCATGTGATGGATGCCATACCATAAAGGAAAATACATCATTTGTAACCAAGAATGATTTTGGCAGATATTATAAATATATGCTTGGCACCGTCATACGGCAGTACTGAACAGATTGAAATAACATCAGGGTGTTAAAGTGCCCTCAGCGAAAGAGGCGTTGAGAGGAGAAACAACTAGAACACCAGTTAGCCTGGCATGCTAATCGCCCATAGGAGGCAGTAATGCACCAATGGCTCTTATATCTTCATACAATGATTTTGAACTAACTTATAATTCTAAATTAATTAAGTAAATTATCATTCATAATCATTCACATCTATATTCACCTATTTTTCCCTTGTAAGGCCTTAGTGGTTGTTTTAGCTTGAGTGAAGAAACCTGTTCTATGAATCTTCTCTATGAATTGCATATGTGGATCCGTTATTGGTTTAGTGGTGGCTCATGTCTATTTTTCTAATAAACAGGACAGGACACATAAACAGGCAATCTACACTGGAAAAAAAAGAGCAGAGCAGTTTTCTAGGAGTTAAAACTGAAGATGTTTGCGTGCCCGATGACTCACTGGTTTAAGTGTGTACCACTTAACTCGGCGGTGCAGGTTTGATTTCAGCCTGTGCCTGTTGCTGCATTTTATCCCCACTCCCTCAGCCCTGTCCTTCCTATCTGCCTCTCTGCTGAACTGTCACAATAAAAACAGAAAATACCCCAGAAAATATATAAAAACAAAAGAAGTTTAACATCAATAGCCAATGTAAATGACAAGGAAGATGGTCCTCCCCAAAATTTGGTTGGTAGGCCAAGGCTATGTGTTGAAGTTTGCTTCATTGCTTAGCTTAGCTTTGGGCAAAAATGAGTTTTTCACAGGCACACACGTAAGAGCCTTCGCATCGTTGAAATGTTATGATATGTTTGGTCAAAGGAGAAACTTCAAGGAGATGGGAGATGGCTATAATATAAACATTTTCCTTTTTCAAAGGTCAGATACTTACTATCACATCTCTACTTGTTTGTGGTCAGAAGTTCAACAAAAAGTTAACTGTGTGATGCAGTTCGGTGTTGATTTACTGTTTATGTGACCTTGTAAAACAAAGGTTAAACCGAAAAATGTCTAATTAAGCTGAAAAATAGTGATATTTACTTTTATTCAAAAATCAAATGGGAACAAATGCATCAGAGAAAAAAGAGAAAGAAAAACAAGTTGAGAAATCCTCGAGAGCAGAGCACTCATTGCACGGCGTGTTCTGATTTACAGGTGTAAGGCAAGATGAAGTAACTACAGTAAATACATTTCAAAATTTACTCTATCTCCTCAAAGCACTGACTATCATTGATCAATGACATCTAGCAGTGTAATATGCTGCCTATTCATCACATTCAATGTTCACTGAGCATGATCAGTCCTGATGCTCTTTTGCCAAGCTGCTGTTGCACATGACGGTGGACAAGAAGAGGATGATGATGACTGTTTTACTGTCACAGAGCCTCACTTGAAGGACATCTCACTCATTGTGTCTGACACCTCTGTGTTGACTTGGGCCGCAATGCTGGCAGGAGTTACATTAAGGTGGATGTCATATTGCTGGTCCAGACCCAGGTAGCTGTCACTCATCAGGTAAAGTGTGTAGATACACCTGAAACCAGAACACAAAGTAAGTCCTTCCCTCATGGGCAGAGTGAATGTTCTCACCTGAATGTGGCTGATGTTGTTGTTTGTTAATTGTGTGGTAGGATGTGCCCAAACAACTCCTCAAACTAATGTGGGACATAAGAGGCATCCACCACCCATAAGTGTATGTGTGTGCACATGTTTGAAGCAGTGATATGTATTAACAAGAAAGTGAAAGTATAATATATATATATATATATATATATATATAATATAATTCATCAATGAAACATAGTTTCATTCTCTATGTCCTAACTGAACTAATGGTGTTAGAATCACCCTATTACAACACACTGATTTTAAATCAAACATGCACCAGGTCACTTGCAGGAAATTCATCAAATCCAAATTTGAAATTTGATGAATTTGAATTTCAAATTCATTACATTTTAGGAAACCCTCCCTGGGCCTGTGTCAAAGATAAGTTTCACTTTATTGATACCAGCAGGCAAATTCCTCCTCTGCTCACTGCTCCTAATGGGATGGGTTAATTTGTGTATGACTTGAACCTTTCCTTTACTTACTTTCCAGTCTTCTCGGGAGTGTAGAAGGCCACCGACACAGCTGTGTGATTGCGAACATATCCCAACCGTTTGACGGCCAGCAGCTCTCTGCGATCCACTTCACCCAAAACAAGGAACCACCCTTCATCCTTTGATTTGGGGAACCTGGGAGCCTGGGCCTTGCTGTCCTGCTTCCTCTGAAACATCAAACACACACACACATATGCACACACAGTGTCAATAATCAATTTAACAATTTAAAATAATAATACATTTTTAAATGTGTTTGCACTGTTCTGTAATACATCACTGGAAAAGCAAGGCACATTAATAAACAGTATTTTGATGGAATTGTGATGAATCTTGATGGGGTACCTGTTGAAATTTCATTGATTTTTTTCAATTTGATCTTCTTCCCCTACATTTTGCATGAATTATTCTCTGTATCCATCCAAAGTTTACAGCAAAGCTACACCCTCATATTTTCATTTTGCTTCCCTCTCTGTAAACTATCACAGACAAAGGTCAAAGCCCTTAGAGAGTCAAAGGTTATGGATTAAAAATACAAGGACACTGATAACAGCTCATCTATCTACACCTCCCGCAGTCACACCTTTGAACCTGAAGTGCTGAAAATGTTACATGTCTTTCAGAAAAGGTAGCCCATCTTTTTGCTTGTCCGTGAATCAGGACAAGCAAGCTGAGTCATTCCATTTTTTCTTTCTCTTTCTCACAGTATCCCAGCATGCTGCAGCATCTGTATGAATGTCTCTACATACCTGTCAATCATAATACAGGCATTTGTCTGTTTGTTTTTAACCTTAATGTAGCAGAAAAACAATCATTTGATTGTTTCTCTTTGCCATGTTCCAAAACCTATATTACAGTATAACACACTCGGGCCAGTTGTCACTATAAATGGGATAATGTCAGGGACTAACGGCCGAGAGACTTCACAGGGATCTCATTCTCTTACCTATTTCTGCAATTTATGTATATCATACGTCTATATACTGTATATATAAAACTCTGGAAAAAATTAAGAGACCACTCCAAATTTTTATATATAGTGTATATATTTTATATAGTGTATATATATATTTAAAGACTATTAGCTGCTGTATCTACAGGAGGAAGATGATTTTAACAATCTGAATTTAGTTACATGCCTGTGAAGCTCAAGTCTAAACAAGTGCAACTTTGCAAACAGAACATTTTACTCACTCAGACATTTACCAACTCTGAATCAGCCACTTAGCTTAGAATTTTAGGTAAGGAGGCAACATAGTTAGGCTGATGTATGACTTGAAGCATTTGACAGGAAGCTCTATATCAGTGTTGAAACAAAACGCAATACTGACCCTCTGCTGGCCCACATTAATGCGTCTCAGTGACACCTGCAGAACGTACTCCTGGTCAGCATGGACATCCAACCAACTGCTCTCCATCCGGAGGTTAACTCCCACAGAAGGTAGGGGGTACTCGGCCTGCTTTTGGGTCGCCTCCCACCAGCCCTTCATACTCATTTCAACCTCCAGCACAGGAAGATGGCTCAGGAAGGCCCAGGCCTGAACACATAGGAAGAGTGAGGTAAAGAGGAAGGAGCTCAACAACTCCTCATGTTGGACTTACTGGACGTATGAGCTGCTGACAGTGAAAACAAGATTCAACATTTAATGGTGGCAGAGACAAAATCAGAGAGATTAAAAACTGTTACGACATACTGATATCATCAACTATCAACTGAATGCACCATTCAATCCACACTGCATGCTTACAAGGATGTCCTTGTTAAATGGAAAAGTCTTGCTGTTAGCAAAGCTGGTTTCTACAGGAGAAATCATCAGAGTGTTTCTTGCTAACAACACCAAGTATTTATAAAATTCCAAATTCAGTTTCAAAAGCTGGTTTTCTGATGCACATGCACCACAGAGACAATTGAATTAAGGAATTGATCCTGGGCTCACATTGTACAGTTACAGATAACCCAATTCCCCTTTGCAAGAGAACTCATACTAAAACTTTTAAAATCATCTGAAAATGTGTGTGCTTATGTTCAGAAACAGATAAAGTACCCAATGTAGCCACTGTTCATATTTTTATTACATTTTTCTCTTAACTAATAAAATGTAAATTAGATCAACTGGTAGAATTCCAGGACACAAACCCAGTAGCTCCTCAATGATACTTCACTTTCTCTCATTTGACAGAAATTTAGTTTTGTTTTTTTGTTTCTTTTGGAGGTGTGGTATAAGACAGACAATATGTCAATCTCCTGCTTAGACTCCATGAAACTCACTTCATTAAGACACTAAGTGCCACTTAGGGTTTTCGTTGCACATTTTGTTCGACCATTAAATATATTTAGTAAGACATAAATGATACATAAAGAATGAAGAGATATGGGCAAAGGAGTAACTGGAAATTGTGTGTGTGTGTGTGTGTGTTGCACTGTATTGGAGCCCGACAAAAGAAAAGCCTCTCCGATTCACACGGCAGAAGCTATTTATGTGAGGATTACTTTCCCTTGGTGAGTCAGACAGAAACGCTGCTGCACATCTAATTATTTAATTAGAGGGGCTGCCACACTGTGGGGGGCAGGTGTGGTGGGGGCATAGAGGCAGGGAAGGAGGAAAGAGGGGACACTGATTGGGTGAAGCTACAGGACCCAGTGATGTGCCTAGACACTCTCATTACTGCTGTAATTAGCACTTAAACTGGAGCTGTAAAGCCCATCAGTGGAGCCGTAATTGGGGCTCCTGGCGGTGTTAGGGAGCATAAAGGCAGGACTGCTCACAGCACATCATGTCTCACACACACGTAAGGGTGAGGAGGAATTTTTTTGTAATAATACTTGCTAGATGTGGGAGGCCATGTTGAAATAAAATGATGTAAAATTTTGTAAAATATGGAAGTGTTCACACACGTTTGCGAAAGGTTGTGGTGTTCATCACTGTGGTACGGACACATTCATTCCATTTAGAGCTCAGTGTGAAGTTTGTACATACCTGAGAAATCTGACTTGCTTGAAACTCTTGGCTCATGATAGAAGCAAAAACACCCTCTTTTCCCTCACAGGTAGCAATCAGCTCAGGAAGTCCTTCGATTGGCCCACTGAAGCCTCTTGCTTTGTCCCTCCCCTTCCTGTTCCTGATTTAGAGAAAAGAGGGAAGTTTATAGATTATAAACCACATGACAACACCACATCCTATATGTGGGTCCCTATGCCATACCGGCATGGGGACCACATATCTGTCATCCTTCTCTCATCATTTGTATTAGCAAATATTATTCAGGTTTTGAAATCACTTGGAATTCACATCTGAACAAGGAAAAACTACCCCTGACTGCTTTGAACAATTCCCAAATGTGTGTGTGATGCTTGTAGATGGCAATGTTTGTTTCACGGCTTTTTGGTGTGCATGTGAGATGCTATAAACAGTTGATGAAACACATGTTCAGATTATGTAGGTATAAATTGGTACAGTAAATTCAAGCATGAAAATGCTGTAGCCAGAATAGAAGCTGTCTCACAGTGGTGTGACTTGAAAATGCGGCAAAGATTTGCGAAATATTGCAGTACAATATGGTGCCAAATTTTGCATTCTTTTGTTCCAAGTTTGTACCAAATGAAGAAAAAGTTGCGGTTTAGTATATGACAGAAAATGCTTGACCACGTCATCTCTGGGGAACACCCACCAACTCCAGGACTGATTTCTGTGTAACGAGATGTGCATCACGCAGCAGTTGGAGGTGACTCCCTTCACTGAGAGACGCCAATAGATGCAAAATACCCACATTGGAATATGTGTGTGTAATTGAGCAGCGTAAATGCAAAGCACATTACTGTACACACACAACCTTCTGCCTTTGGATGAATATTGGGATTTCATCAAATGAAATATATCCTACAAGCATTTGTGGATGGCAAATATTGGCGACACACATTTACTGAGATATGATTATAATTGCATTAACATAATTGGATGTGTTCATTGATGCTCTTAATCACATTATGAATTGGTCGTATTATGTACATGTAAACAAATTTAATGTCTTTTTGTTTTGGCAAAACATAAGTAAACAAATGATTGAATTGGTGTCAAACCTTTAAAAAGATTTACAGCTAAAAAGCTAAGACAAGAGAACATTTCATGGTATAGGTTGCAGCTAAGACTTGTTATAAGTGTAACAATTGGAAAGATTTCTCAGTTTTTGTTCAATACTCCCTATAATTCCCTATTGACAGCTAACAAATGGACGTTCTTAATGGTGGCAAAGTGTCATAGTAGCACAGCTACTCTGCTGGCGTGTAATGGGTGTAACAGCAAGCACACTCTTTGAAGAAACCTTGAAATTAGCATGAAACCAGTCTCGTGATTATGCCCTGGAATATCATAGACCTTTGGAATGTGACAATTGCATGTTCATTAAATGTGTTATCGCTGACATCACACATTGTGCAGACCTAGTATGAAAGCACAAATTCACAGTGGATCAATGTGATTTTCAAATGTGTCCATGTGAGGAAACTTGACTGTCCCAAAAGGCCAATTTCACATGTTGGCCTATATAACAGAGCAGACAAAAATCTAAGCATTGTGTGCATGTAAACATGTGGAGTGATTAATCGGTCCTGTTTGAAAGTAGAGGGACATGCGATGTAATGCTCCTTCCATTGTGTAGTTGTGTGAGCTGTGTTGAAAAGATGATGTGCACGTACCTAAACATATAGAGGTGCTGTTGTTCTACATGGGGCAGCGTAAGTAATGATGAGTCATGCAGCCAGCGGCCCTGGACAATCATCTGCACCAGGTTACAGATACTGAGAGCTGTAACTAGCCAACCCTCATTGGCAGCTAAATCCAGCATCGCCTACGGAGATGAGATAAAATAATACATTTATTGGTTGCATCAATCATCATGCTCATCAATTGCATTTATCTGCTAGGAGAAATAACAAATACATAATAATACAACTTAGTTTTAACCTTATTACAAATACTACTATGACAATAACTGTTATTAGCATTTTGCAAAAATGTTGTCACCTCAAGCTATAAATTTCCAAACTTGAAACATCATACAAACAGGAAATCAATCTGTTAAAAGGCTTTCTAGGGATAGGCCACTTAAGATATGCATCAATAAAATCAAATCAATGTTTCAGTCAAAACCACCAAGAAAAATAATTTAAGACTAGTTAGTAAATGTTCCAGTAAACGGTAGCAGCAGGACACCAGTGAAGTAACCACATCCATGGACCGTGCAATATCACTCCCAGATACACAGTGTGGAAAATCACAAGCACATGTATGTGAGAACACACACACACACACAAAGCCCAGGCAGGGGACAATGTCTTACAGACCTTCAGACATGCTCTTAATATGACTCTGAATGGTCACAGAAGTCAAAGAAGAAAGAAACACCCACCCTTTGGTCATAAAACAATCTGCACGGACACTTGCGGACATTACTGATGTTACCATTTGGTAGGATAGATTGGAGTGTGCGAATCCTCCTTTTGTTAAAAATATATGAGAGCCCTTTCCATTTACTTACTACCAAATACTACAAAATGAGCAGAATATGTCTGCAGGGGCAGGTATACGATAATGTGGCTAGGTGCTGAGACTTTCCAGCCGCCGTCCATATGAATACTGAGGAACAGACACAGGATCAAACCTGTGCTTAGGTCTGTGCATGTTATTTATGAGAAGGACTTACAAGTTCAACTACAAATCAAATACTAATCCTCTCCATCCACCCTGTTCTGTGTATTTTTTCCCCATGCCTGATATGGGGCAAAAAAATAAAACCTGAATCAATTCATCACCTTCTGTTGTATTTAAATTTATTTTTATAGACCTGACACCTTTTTACAGTTGAGATAAAGAGTCAAAGTTGTCCATTTGTCGAGTACTCTGATGTGAATCAAACTCTTTACCTGTGCATGTGTGTGTACAGACCTGTAGCTCCCAGAAACAACGACCACAATCAAACAATCAAAGGCATATTAAAATTCTGTAATAACCATTGTTGTTACCACCATAAATGAACTAATTTTTGTTTGCCTGTATTGGTTAATCCAGCAGTCTGTTTATTAGGAGATCGACAATTTATGGACTGATTTTCATGAAATTTGGCATGTTGGGTAAATGGGATTTAAGGAAGGAAATATTCAGTTTTGGTACCTGGCAACCTACCCGTGAAACATTTTGGCCTATGACTACATTTTCTGCCATTTTTAATTTCTTTCAAAACACTTTTTGTATTTTTTCCTACAGTTTTGGGTTAAGTGTTATGAAATGTAGAATTTATGGGCTAAGAGAGCAATAAAATAAACAATAAAAAAAATCTTTTTGAAAGTTGCCAAAATATGCAGAAAGTATAAAAAAATAGATCTTTTAATTGGATAGTCAGGGTCTGGTGCATCGCTACTAAGAGTGATAGTGTGAGTGTTCGAATCAATCATTTTGAAAAAAAAAAACCCTCTTTTGTACCAAATCTTTGGTTTCGTTAACAAATGTGATTGGGAAAGTTGTCTGTCTTGAGTGGACTCCTGTTGGTAGGATAGATATCTGACAGATTGATGATTGGTGATGTCTCACCTGACAGATTCGGATGGCGTTGTCCAGCACTGTCTTGGTATCAGTGCTGTAGTCACTGCATGGGAGCAGCGCATGACTGAAGTGTGCCTGCAGCAACAAGTGAGTCTTGGTGTGGGCGCTGTCATATGAGTGCGGGTTAACCTGTAGGGGGAGATGCTGAGCCAACTGGCTGTTCAGCTGGTCCTCGTTGTGTCTGACGGGCAGCTCAGCATACTCCTCTGCATCCTGAGAGACAAAGATCAAAAGTGAAAAAGGAAGTCTGAGCCAGGCTGTGGTTTGATTTCAAGGATATCTAATCTAACAGCTGCAGTGCCTTCCACACTTTTCAGCTTTTGTTCTACCCTCCCAACTTGCAGGATGGGCAAGAGAACCCTTTCACCAGGGCTGCTGACCTCAAGACCCCGAGCACCTGCTTATAAGAACTCTACAAAGGATCAGATATTTGATTTCTTACTGTTCTTTGAAGTATTTTCAGTAGAATGCTAAATTCTGAATGACAAAGACAATGAACTGCATGAGGTCACAGGGAGGAAAAATGATGATGGACCATTAATCTTCTCTTTGTGCTGAGCTTATGTGTTTGGTCTTGTTTGTGGTTGTTAGATAGAGAGATGCATGGACACGCATGGATCTCCTCTTCTAATTCACTCCAGTTCAACTTTGCCTAATGTAGTCCCATCAACAGGCTGTGCTGGAGACATTTGTCACATCCCCCTGCAGGCTCCACTGTTAAGGTTCAATCCATCAATGAGTGTTGCCAGCGTTTCAAAAGCTAGGAGCGCTGTTTGGGTGGGGGTTGGGCTGGGGTGCAGTCTCAGAAACACAAATCATTTCTGAATGATTTATCTTTCAGTTCTGCTTTGTCTGCATATGGATGTGCTGGGGATAAAGACTACACATCTTTAGACAGCATTAAGTTACCTACAGCCTCAGCTAAGTACCATTTACAGAGACGTTATTTACATAACGACATTGCTATGTTAATGGAAGGTGTTCATGCTTGCAGATAACAGAATGCAGTCAGACCTTACACTGTGATCTGATCTCACTCACAACTATCCTTGTCTTAAAAAATTGTGGCCCTGCGGTAAGCATTACATTTGTACCTTGCTACTTGTGACAAACAATGGATCATAATAAAAACCTGACCACAGGCTTAAGTCAGATCAGATGGCACTGCGACCACAATGTGTTCTGCGCACACTTACACCTCATATTAATGTGTGAACTCATTATAAAGATCATCTATCTGGTGAACGAGGATTGATGTAAACGAGGGCCAGAAAGTATATGAACATTCATATAAAATGTGAGGCTTTTTTCCAGCTTCATTATACTGGTTGCTCTCCTGTCCTAGTCATGTTAGAGCAAGTACAGTAGAAACATATAAGGAAAGAAACAAAACTAGTGTACGAAAGCAAGAAGGTAAGGCGAGTAAGGGAGGAGTAAGTAGGCGTAATGCAAGGTGCGGGTGCTGCTCATTAGTGGCCAATTAGAGGAAGTTAGCAGTTAGAGGAAAATGGAAGAGCATGTCAGTGCTTTGTAGCTGATGGAGGGGGAGTGGATGGGATGGCGGGGTGACTGGCCTATTGTACTGCAGCGTGCTAGCGAGGTCAGGAGGCAGCCCTGGCACACTCCCAAATAGATGTGTACAAAAGAGAGCCAACATGTTAAGTTTCTGAAGTCAGATCTTGTCCTCAGCCAGACTATCAGGAGAGAAGCAAAGAATATATTCCAGTATGTATGAAAATACATTTTTCAGTATGAAATATGAATCTACAGCATCTGCAAAAAAATCTCATCAAGTCATAATTGTCTACATCTATGTTATTCAAAACAAATGTTCAGATGAACTTGATTTTGTCGTGAGATTATTTCAACTTGTTTAAAAAAGTTAAAAAAATAGACTGTGATATTGTATTGGAATATAGTGAAGATCTATTCCTAAAATTCATCTAGACCAATACATAAGTTGGCTGATTTCAAATGACAACCTGAGTGTAAGAATTTCCTACTCTTAACAGAGCACTTTATTGTAAATTCAGTAAATTAATCCCAAAATTATATTTATGTTGTGGTTATGCTATATTGCTTTCGATCAGGTAAGATTACATTCGGACTGCAATGCTTTTAAGATGCGTTTGCCCTGTAGTTTTATAGTGGATGGAAAAGAAACTTTAAAAAAGTGATTGAATATTGATACTTTAAGGCAGAGAAATGCACGTGTATTATAAAAATGGCATCCAGGTAAATTCATAATCACGAAATTTTTATAAATACAAATGAATTGTTATGCCCTTAATTTAAGTTAAATTAAGAAAAAAAAAGTCAAAAATAGGAAAGTAAAGCAGACACTCACTGTCAGAATGGAGAGGAGATCCTGGATGGGCAGCTCGGCCTTTAGACGCTCTTTAAACGTGCGTATGGTCTGATGTTTCAGGTAGTAATAGGAGGCAATGCGACCATAAGTCAATGGCTCAATGTTCCGATCATCCTATTAGGGGATACAGGGTTTACAGAAAAATTACAATCATACAAAAAAATCATTGTATCAGTGTGGCCTTGTGAGTGAGTTTTGTGAATATTTAATTACGTAAAAAGTTTTATTTAAAGCAAATACAACCTTTAATTATAGCCATAATTACTTTTAAATGAACATTAGATCAAAGACAGACAGACAGACACAGACACACACCTCTTGTATCTCTATGCAGTAAGAGCACTCCAGGTCCTGCAGACTCCTCTCCACCAGGCTAGACAGGAATTTGTTGATGGACTCATGGCTTATGTCTTCCAGGTTATAGTAGCTGTATAACAAGAAAAAAATCACTGCCTTTAATTCCACAGGGAACTTTTTCATGAACTCAGTGCCATTTGTTCATTTGACAACAAGGAACCGGGATCCATTTTAGTCGTCGTAAGTACTCTCTGATAGCACAAGACAGTACATCACTGATCGGAAGGAAGGAAGTGAAACACCGCCTATTTAGATGCAAACATAGAAAGATCTTGAAAGAGTACAAAAATTAACAATCTCAACAAATGCAAAGGTCTCTGACAGATGTAACAGTAAGAGGTACAACACAAGGGATTCTATTCAGGGCAAATGAGATGCGTGTGAGTCTTGCTGATGACTTTGTTGCACACATCAGGCAACGACCAGGGCCAGAGAGAAATGATCCCCCCACCAAAAAAAAGCCCTTCAAATTGTTGTTTCCATGCCGATAATCAAATGTCAGATTTCTACAAAAGAAATTCTCACTGCATTTTCATGTCAAATCTTTGTGTTTCTGCTCTGTTTTGTCTACAGCGCAAGTGAGGAAAGGCATACACACCGACTCTCTCATGCACACACAATTGTGCGTGCAAGCAAGCTCAGCTATTTACACAATCAGTCCTTTTGGCCATGGATTCCTGGTATGCAAATAATTTGTTTGTGAAAATAGACAGCACTGTGTCCTTTTGTGGTGTGCGCATGTGTGTGTACCTGTGTACTCCTTATGTGCAGCCCTGACCATAAAAGTGAAATATGTAAAGCAATAATTTGTTACTCATCCATTAACATACGTTAAGAGTTGTTTAAATGTGTGGTGCTAAGACAAAAAGCCCCATCTGCTGAGAAAATGACCAGACCTTACCACCAAATGATTCCCAGCTCAGGCTATTATTGGCTGAAATACAACATCCAGTGGCCAAAATGGCTTCCATGCTTAACTCTACCAGTAAGGATTACCACATGCAGCAGAGCAGAGGCTCATTATGCCCATATTTGTGCACAGTGTGTTCTGTTTAATTGAAAAAAAAAACCAAAAAAATGAAAGCAACAGCAGCTTCAACTCACTGTATATGAAAAGACAAAAGATGAATACCAATGTCAGTTGTGTAGTGATGTAGTGATCATCAGAATTACATGTGGTCTGCATTATACAAGCATTATATAACATTAAACTAATTATACCACCATCATTTGATGTGCAGATGGAAGCAGAGAGATCAAAGACTTAACAAAGGGCTGAAAGCAGAAGCTGAGGTGGGTACTGTCCATATTCAATATACGTTTATTGTTAAGAATTTGCTTAATTCTAATTATTTAACATGTTGACAATGCACATTTCTGTGTGCTGAATGTATTTATTAGCAAGCACGATTCACAGCTTTTTCCTCGTACAGGCTGTCTGATTCAGTCATGAACATTTGCATCATCACCATTAGCATCTTGATGGCACTGGGACTCAGCCTACAGGCATTTATGATACCCACGAGACTCAATGTGTGTGTGTGTGTATGTATGTGTGTAGATGCCTAAGCAGTAGTGATAGATATGCTTGCTGTAAGACATAAAAAAAAGCTTCTAAGGGGGATAATGGCACCAGGAAATATGCAAATGCCACATATAAGACATTTAATGCAACATAAGATTAAAATTAATGGTAGTAATGAACAACTGTACTTATATTCAAGACTATGTAATAAATACTAAATATGTGTGTTATCCTGCAATTATATCCTCTTTGTTGAGGTCCAAATTGTGAATATAAAAGAATTATTTCTTTTGCCATCAGCCAAGCACACACTACTAGACAGTACGGCCGATTTTAGGGATGACTTCCCCAGTCTGACGTTGTTAGTGTACATATTTTTTTATAGTTGAAAATTTAAATTTGTCAGTTTCTCCAGTTGTGCAGTGTTAATGTTGTTGCAGTGACAGCGGGATGATAACAAAAACATGCTGGTTCTAGAGAATAAAAATGTGACATGATCAATTTTCAGTTATCAAAGATGGAAATTTGAAAGCAAAAAGAATGCAAAATTAAAAGTAACAAAAATGAATGGACATTTTCAACTGTCTAGTGATTATGGCCAATCAAAACATTACAGTGCTTAAAAAGCAGCACAGCAGCACATAGTAGTCACTAAATGTGTCAAACATGCTATCATTAAGATTCAGTGATTTCAGAGGGAAGAAAAGAATATGAGCAATTCACATACAACCCAGTTGAGAGAAAAAACAAGTATGCTATAGCTATGGATAAGTCTATGATTTCACATTTTCCATAACAGAATTTGTATTCATGGTCAATGAATAACATTATCATGAAAGTTAAATGCACATAGAAATTGATGCTTGGGTTGTTATGGCAAAATAAAAATAAATTCTTGCCTTGGTTGTGGGTGACTGAATGTTTTTTTTCTGCTTTAGTGTCCAGTAGAAGAGCACTGATGGACACAGCATGGATATGACATGAATTAACCTACTTGTAGGGTCAATTCAGGGTCAAGATACTCTATCCATAAAAACATTTACTTGAAGTAACTATTTTTACTATTTTATAGTACAAATATTGTCAGGTTTCGCTGACATTCTTTAACATTTGAGGGTCTTTTCATCTGTTTGTCATACAGTTTTTATTATAGAGGTGATAGAGAAAGAATTTGGGAGAAACAGGAAGTCCTGAGTGAGCTTGGAAAGCAGAGAGCGACAGAGCCCAGGCATCAAATACTAACTTGAGTTTCCCTCCATTAATAGAATTTCAGAGACATGGTAAGTCTAGGTGAAATGGTCATGTACTAAATGTCATCAACCTCAATCTAAAATGATCAGTAAGAAGCTTCAGAAGACCTTATTGGTGCAGACCTTGTGGTCCTTCTGGTAGGCCCCATTCAAGGACTGAATGGTAAATGCAAGCTGACAGCCGTGTAAATACCAACAGGCTGGAATGTCCTGGAATGATTTCTGTCGACACATAGCAGATGTTGGACTGTGAAACACTGCTCTTCTCTAACCAGGTTCAGAGAGAAGGCCAAGAATCTGCATGTGAGTGTGTGTGCGTGCATGTCAACTGCTGTGGATATTAAGGGTATGCCGTGTGAGAAGGTTTCGCTAACCTTGGGTTCATGACCAGGCGTCTAAAGAAGTAAGTCCAAGTGATGTAGTCCATTGCATCCTGTTTTGAGGAGATGGTGCCTGCAGCAACCTCAGCATTCAGATGGTCGGAAAGCACACCGAGGAGACTGAAACAAACAAAACATTACATACAGTTCACACAAAGATTGCAGCTTTCTTGTTATACAGATATGATTAATCACATTGCGACCATGATCTGAACAGCCTTTGTAATGAAAACCTCAGAGTACAGAAATCCCAAAATACACTAAGGCTGTCAGGTTTACGCAACTATATTCAAAATTACAATAAAAAATATTAAAAATGAACATTACTGATGATTCAGCAATATGACATCATACACAAGCACATATTGAAATTTCTTGCACTTGTATTGACATATTACATAACTGGCATCATGCAACAGGTGCACAGCATTTGAAAAGTTCTGCCATGTTGTGATCTATAGATGTCTTCAGGACATTTTTAGTGGTGCAGTTCTATGAACCACCACCAGTGTCAGTATATAGGGGTAAGGTGTCAGTAGATTCTAGTAGGAAATGTGTGTGGCAATGTGTATACTCTGTATTCATTAGTTGTCATTGTCATTTTGTAATCCATCCATGGATGGAGTTATGAATGACAATGGTCTGCTGATCTGTTGTCTCCGATGCCATAATGTCATACACGTTAAAGTAGCTCAATACACACACCTACTTCATTAAGTGCATCTCACTCCGTGTCAAACTGTCCACCCTCCCCTCCCTTAAGTCTGCCTATTGTGCACCCTCAGGCCAACAAAGCGTGGAGTCAGCAAGTCGGCATATTGAAACACAGTGCCAGTCTGTAGAAGTTAACTTTGGCAGACTTAATTCTTCATGGCGACAGAACACAACTTGGCAGAAACATCAAAGTTACAGTATATTTCACTCTGCATTTTGTCTGTAAGCAACCAGCTCCGTACAAGAGACTTACACTCTATTCAGTGTATCTTTCTGCACTAGATAGATAGATAGCTAGATAGATAGATAGATAGATAGATAGACAGATAGACAGATAGATAGATAGATAGATAGATAGACAGATAGACAGATAGATAGGTACTTTATTCATCCCCAAGGGGAAATTCTTTCGTCACAGCAGCAAAACGAAAAAGAACAGAATCAACATCAGATTAACTACATTATTATCCTCAATATGAGAATATAAAAGGACATTGTAATACAAGGTATTGTAATGGGAAGAGACTAACGGGACTAACCAATTAATTTACACACAGTTTACACTCTTCATTGTGTCTTAAGAGACTACGACTGTGTGACTTTTTATTTTTTTATCAGCACGGGTTCCATGTGCCTCCTGTGCTTGAGAAAACGAAATTCTCCACTCAAAATAACAGACTATTACCTGGACTCAACTGGGAAAGGCTCATAGAGAAACTTCTTGTAAAAGTCTTTCTTGATGTCATGGACGAGGATGACTGCTTTCCCCTGATCATCATACTGAGGGCGACCTGCTCGCCCCATCATCTGCAGAACATCTACAAAACCAGAAAAACCAGAAGATAAATTTCAACAAACATCAACAAAGAGCTTACGCTTACACCGAGCTTGTTTTAAAGCTCTCTTTTACTCTGTTACTCTAAATGTTGTTCTCTATCGGATCACTAAGAGCTTCCTTGGTAACATAAAAGGACCTTTGTTGTGTTTTTCTACTCATTTTCGTTGTTTGTGCTGTAATTACTGCACTTTTTGCCTGGGGTTCTGCTGGCCCACACAGGGCCAACTCTAAACTATTACAACATGCCTTGCAACAATAATAGTCACCTTACATATACACATAGGGCCACAGCTATGACTAAACACATTGCTAATTTTCAACTGATTTAAAATCTTGCTACAAACAAATCACTGAATTCTGTTCTCACTTTCACATCTTCTGAAGGCTGCACTGGTGTCTAACCCACAGATCAAACCAAACGTCATACATTTCTAATGTTCTCTTGTAGAATTTAAAGCATTTGAGTTGAAAGAAGTGACTGTAATTTCATGCTCACTGTCTTTGAGGGTTTTTCAACAATAATGCAGCTGTTTTTCACATTATCTTTCTTTTTGATGTGTGTTTTACAGTGAAATAATCAAACATCCAAAACTTCAGATTAATAAGTACATCGCTTATACAGTGAAAAAAAACAACAATGAGCAATGTTTCCAGTCCATTAGACAGGATGGTACCTGTAATTGGGTAGTCTACATAGCGCCTAGTTTTCCCATCGTAGTATTCTGTTCCCTTGACAACCACCAGATGAGCTGGGAAGTTCACCCCCCAGGCCAGCGTGCTAGTGGCAATTAAAACCTGGACACAGGATTTAAGACAGAAATGCACAATGGACATTTGTTTATCCATGCAGACAAATTGGAAGGTTGCAGCAGTAAACAGAACAAAAATTAAGAGTATAACACGAATGTGTATTGGTAAGGCTTCAGACTGTGGCTGTCAATCCTAAAGTGTTAAATAACTGGGGCTGTCCCCAATGGCACAATGAAATATCAAAAGTATGAAACAAAATACAACATAAATAGAAGGGTCAAGCACAGCGGTTGAGCATATTGACAATGATTGAACAAACTAAAACTAATTTTGCTATATTTACATATGTGTGTATGCATGTATGTTTATCTGTAAGTGTTTGTATGTGAGGGCGGGGCATCAAAAGTACTTGTACTTCACCATTACGTTGGTAGCAAAATTCAGAATGTAATAGTACCTGATTTTCTCTTACATCTAGTTTTTGATTCAGTAGTCTTGTCAAGAACATAGTAATGCTGACAGCATAGAAAACAGCCTATTGCTGCAGTTCTACTAGGCATAGCAAAGATTTTCAAAAAGAAAAGCAGAAGAGTATGCAAGTACTTTGCAATTGAAGAAGACAAACACAAGACCATCATGGACCCACAAAACCAGTCTGCAAAAGTTACAACAATGAACATGACAAAAGAAGGAAACAAAAAGTGTGTCAATCTTTTCAAGGAGTTAAACAGGCAAGTTTCTTTGAGGTTTTATTAAAGGCATTATAGCTATCATGTTGTCAGAAAGGCTTCAGGGGCTAGCAAAATATGATGAAACCTCAAAGAAAACAAGAAAACAGAAGAGAACAGAACAGATTGTTGTCTACACTTTTATTTGTATTTGCTTTTAATTATATTAGTCAACGTAGAGCTGAGTGCTCAGTGCGAAAATTAGTGTTTTGATATTGTTGAATGTCAAAAGATACAGCGTTGTTATTTTTTTTAAATCTTTGACTACTTTTCTATATTGTATGCCTTTGTGTTGACTTGAATAATAAAGTGTCTGTTTTTAAAGTTTTAAAATACTTTTGTTAAATCCTTAAGGCAGATTGACATTCATTTAGATTGATATTATTATAATGCAATGTTTAAAAATAAAGGATGATGAAGTTGATTAATGGCATTTCTGGTAATGAGTGAGATTTGACTTCATAATTTAATGGTGTTTTTTCTGTTTGCAGCTAAACCATGTTTCTGTTTTCCAATATGTGAAGATCATTGCTTGGAAGTGTGGAGCTTCAGGGTACAAGTTAATGTGTGACTGCGATTTTACCAGTTTAACGACAACAACAAATAGAGTTATGTGTTTCATCCTGCCATTATTTATAACACTGGATTTATCTGCTACGAAACAAATAGTGAATGAGCTTACCTGGATCTTGCAGTTGACAAACAACTCTTCCACAGTTTTCCTATCTCTCTCATGCAAACCGGCATGATGCATGCCAATCCCAAAGGCTAGTGTGAGCTTCAGGTTGGAATCCCTCACTGTGGCAATGATGTCCTCAATCTGGAGACAAAGCAAAGCAAAGACTTTGACACACTAATATCAATTTCACCTACCAACCAACCAACAAATTCTAAAGATATCATAAACAATTACTGTACATCATTCAGAGAATAAAGACGTATCTCTAGAATGTGTAATTACAAAAACAATCAAGACACTGAATGGGGCTGATCTAAGTTTGAATAGTTTGTTTAGCCAAATTTATTAAACAATAAATACCAAATTATTATAGCAAATTACCAAATCATGGCACTCATGGCATAGAGCTCAAACCTCCACCAAGGCACAACAGCACTCCAATTATGGCCGTGTCGCTCAATGATGATGATGTCACAAGAGTCATTAAACAGACAAACCTTCAGGTTGATAGATGTTTCTTTTTTGTATAGTAATACTGGTCAAATGTCTGCCAAATTTGACACTCCTTCAACTTTGGAAGCAAAATGTCATTTTGGGAGAAAAAAAAATCAAATGGTGGATAGCCTATTGAAGTACAATTAGGTCTGTATGAATGAATGTAATACAGGAAAAATATGGATTTTATGAATTCTGTGATTTACAAATCAAAAAATGTAATGTGGTAATTACTAATTAAAAGTGGTAATTACTGCGCAACCATCAGGCCGCCAGCATTTAAAGTGTTCTTCTCTGGATTATGTCCAACATGACTACAAAATTTCATGAAAATGATAAACAGATGTAAAAACCAACACGGGTGTAAAAATAACCTCCTTGGTGGAGGGAATTCAAGGAAATGAATGGGACAGTAAATCCTGTACAAAAGAAGGGTTTGTGCATGTACAGGCAGACAGAGCTGTCAGGTCAGAGAAGACACACAGGGCACAGGGCAACGTCTGACCCGCCCCCCGGCCCCACCTGGGGAGCGTTAAGCAGCTATCTGCAGGCGCCTGTCAGTCAAACAGCAGGGAACTGAGCTGTGCACAGAGTTGCTGCAGGCTGGCGCATTTATCAGCAGAACACACACAGAGGACACGAACGATGTGCACGTGGACAACATGTGTCGGAGGACAATTTGCATTTGGTTTGTGACAGGACACCTGCTCATTTTATTAAACCAAATTCATAATTTTGTAAATATGCAATGTGCAGTATTTTGTTCCTGTGCCATTAAATAATACACAAGATTTCTTTCCAGATCTGATCTGAAATATAGTTATGATCAATTGTACCAATGTAATGCCAGTTTGCGTTGAACTGTGATTTATAACATAATCAGGATCAACAATGGGGTTAATGCCATTCCAAAGTATATATCTTTTTAGAATTTGATTACATTTCAAGTATTCTCTATGCAATTTGAGACTGAGCTGAAAACAAAATATCTCTATCTGTACTCTGCAAGATGTGATTATGGTTATCCTATCCTTCTTATATTTGTTAAATTCATAGAGGATTGGGCTTGGAAGATGGTAACTTAGGTGGCAATTCAGAGTATAATATGAAAGGCTACTGAAAGTTTCCACCGAAAAAAATCTGACAAGAAACTAAAAGATTTGTTGACAGCAATATGCTTCCACCATGCACATCTTTCCATAAAATGTGATCATTTATGGGGCTGGTGATCAGGACCTTATAAACATCTCTCCTGCTTTGTTCTGGTTCTGGTCAATGACTTTATGCTGATGCTGATGCATTTATCATTGAAAAGGCAGAGAGATGGAACATTTATGTAATTGCTCTGGTCCCTAATATATTTGTGTTAGTTCATAAACTCAAGTTCTCTGCATTGTTGTTTATCACTTGGAACAATAACTGATGACACGTGAAGAAGTCCCTCAGCAAGGCAATTTCATGTCTATGTGGAGGAGATGTTGAACTGTGCATTTGTGTACCTCTCTCTCATCCTGATGTAGCCACTGTTTAGGGTTGTCCTCTGTGGCCAGGTAAGCAATCAGATCCAAGGCAGTCAGTCGAGTTTGTCGTCGTGATGAGACAAAAATCAGCACTGGTTTGGCTGGTGAATGGCTCCGTATTGCTGAAATAAATTTCATGTAAACTCAATAATTGATATAAATCTGCTGGATATAATGGTATATTTATATCCTTTTGATCAACTTTCCTGGGCTGACTTTAGGTAATAGGATGACCAACACGTGAGAGCATTCAAGGGCAAGCCATGGTATTCTATGACATGGAAGTCCAGAAGAACTGCTTCTTAATCCAATAAACCAGCAGTAAACAGCAGGCTATTCACATGTTTGCAGAAATTTTTGCGCTCAAAACGTTAGTTCACTGGGTAAGTCTGAACTTCATTTTAAATGGTTAATCACAATCATATTGTTAATAAATTCTTTTTCAGTAATAGATTATTCATTACTAATTCAAACTTGCTATACAAGGCAACACAACTTAAATGGTCATAAAACATACAAGTATGTATGTTGTATGTATGTGGATGTACCTTGGAAAGTGGGCTTGTTCATGGTGGCCATGCGGGGGCAATAGTGCTGTCCTGGGAACCCATGGATATGAACTTCCAGCGGGACAGGGCGAACAGAAGGACGGAAGTTAAACAAACCCACCTGTTTCACAGAGAGAAACGGGGCAGAGATTTAATGTGAGCATCTGGCAACATGAAAGCTCCATCTGGCTGTAATGTGAACTGTCTTTCACTGTCACTGAAACACAGCAGCATGGGCCAATGTGTTTTCTAATGGTGTTACAGTGTTTTAGTACTGTTTTGGTGCTGTGTGTAAACAGAACTCAAGTTGTGCTATAGAATGTTGTGACATGTGTTGCACTGTGACGTATGTATTGTGCTGAGATGGCTGGTGCATGTCTACAGACATGTTAAAAGCCTGGGCAATGGATTGGACAGCTACAAATCTTGTGGTCCAGTCTAAACAGCAGCAACCCTGCCAGATTTATGGATGTTAGGCAGCCAATGTGACTTGGCAACGCTGGTACTCTGTGGGCTCTGGCAGTGCAGCAAAAGTAAAACTACTAAATGAGCCACTCTGAGATATATCTGTGACACTGTTAAAGTATGATTAATCCCTACAGACAATGCAATAAACTGATATTATAATGGCTAGTGGCAGTAGCCCAATAGAGGAAAATGGAAACGATATAAATAGGGGTAATCAGTAATCAAGTAGCTAAAACATCCATGTGCTAAGGGTTCAGGGGCAGAAATTATGAGTGCATATAAACTACACATTTAGTATAGATAGTTAAATGACAGCATTGCTGAAAGATCCCAGTGTGTCTTCAACATGCAGGCTTGCAGCACACAGTCTAGTGTCCAAAATACTACCATCAACGTGCACACGAGTGGTGTGTCAATATTTTTGTGACACTGTAAGCATGGAAATAATGGTGCATGTCTACAGACATGTTAAAAAGCCTGGACAATGGATTGGACAACTAACAATCCAGTGGCCCAGTGCAAACAGCAGCCAGCCTGCCAGAGTTATGGATGTCAGGCAGCCAATGTGGTTTGGCAACACTGGTTCTCTGTGGGGCCTGGCAGTGGAGCAAAAGTAAAACTACTAAATGAGTCATTGTGAAATCTAAGTGCAACACTGATAAAGTATGATTAATCCCTTCAGACTAGAGGCTATAATCTGATATCATAATGTCCAATGGCAATAGCCCAAAATGAGAACACAGAAACAACATAATTTGGGCAAATCATTCATCAACTGTCAACTTTAAGCTTGAATAAGATAGCAGTTTTCTCTGATCCTCTGTCCTAATGAAACCAATCTTTCCTGTGGGAGAAAGAAAAGGTGGGGCATCTCAGTTAGTGAGACTCTGAAGGCAGACTGTGGAGCAATTACAGAAGGTCTAACTAGGAGAAAATGACACTAACCATTATTTCATGAAATTACAGCAGAGGAATTGACAGCGGGATGAGAGAGAAATGTGTGCAAGCAGAAGTGAAAGAAATAACCTCCAACAAGCATTTTGGATAAAGATGACCATAGGTATGAATATGAGTGTGAGCTTGTCTAGGTGTGATCATCCTGTGAGAGAGCAGTGATAAACACTAATAAACTCTTTGATGGCTCTAGACCCCTGATTAGATAGTGGGTATAGAGAATGAATGGGTGTATGGACACACACACACACGCATGAATGCACGCACACGTGCACGCATACACAGGCACACACACAAGCTTTCATCAGGGTGAAATCTCAAGAGCCTGTTTGAGCCTGGCAACCAGACACAGGCCTGCAGAAAATTACAGAGAAAAACTCTAACATTAACTCCAGGCCAAAGGTATTTGTTTATTGTGATTACTATCATTATACACATTCAATCAAATATGAAGATGCAGGAGACAAATGAACCGTAAAAACACAGAGCTGTGGTTTCGGGCTGGCTGCAGTACAGCAGTGGCACACAAGCCAAAATTTGCTTTTAAAGATGAACATTTCCCCTGAAATCTTGAGAAAGTGAGCTACTAAAAAAACAATACCATGTCTTTATGACCCATATTTTTACATTAACGGGGTTACAGGACAGACTACTACTGTTTTGACGTCACTGTGGAAACCTCACCTGTTTAATTCCCAGCCAGTCAGCAAGGTCACGAGCATTGGCCAAAGCAGTGGACAGGCCAACTACACGAACACTCTTAGAGGTATGGGAGGATATGAAGTTGGTCCTCGACACAATAACCTCCAACACTGGACCTCTGTCCTCCCCTGCAAAGACCAACTCAATGTTTATATGTTATTCCTAACAAGTCTTTCACATTTTAAAATGTACTATTACTTGCACAAAAAGTACCCACATTGTTATGAGGTAAAGATGAGCAGATATGACAATAATATGTTTTGATGATGTAGAATATTTATTATTTGTGCATTTGTATTTAATTTATATTTATGTTTCATTTACTCACATTGTAAAAATGACCTAAAATCCTAGATCCTAGATTTGTCTATCATAATGCCAACAACGCGTAAAAAACTGATGTTTTAGTTGATCTGTATGAAGAAAATATGAAACTAATTTCCTCCGTACAGTGACAGCCATCACAAATTTACTTTATGTCCGTTATGGGACGAAGTGTATGTAATGCAAACACAAAACCGGGAAAAGGTCTGGCAGTGTGAATAATTCAAATGCCAACATTATCCAGTCTTCCACAAAGAGGCTTAAGCGACATGGTGCTATCCTGTCATGTTTAAGGACTTAGGTTACGATAAAGGACATCTTTTTGTGTCCCCAGGAAACTCAGTTACTTGACATTAAGTAATCATTTCATATACTGTAGGTTCTTGTGGCTTTGGTGCTGAGTCTTACCAAGCAGGTGAATCTCATCAATAATGAGGATGGCTACTTTTTGAACGTAGCTTCGGTTCTGCCAGCTCCGACTTACTCCATCCCACTTCTCTGGCGTGGTGACAATGAGGTCAGCCTGGGCTATAGCTCTGACATCCGGGGTCACATCGCCTGTCAGTTCCACCACTCTACAGACAAATAATGAGATTAATTTTCCACTAACATGTCTGTCTTCCTAGAACCTGAAATTCTCAACCTGTCCATTAATTGTCTCTCTGTACTCAATTTTGGTCGGGTAGGTGACAAACACATTAATACATGGGTTGGCTAACCATGATCACACTCACTTCTTTCCCAGTTTATCTTCAATTCTGGTCTTCCAATCCTCAATCCTCTCTCGGACCAGAGCCTTCAGGGGGGCGATATACACAACCTGGATGAACGGAGACAAAACAAATTATCAGTCTGTAGTAAACTTTCCGAAGAAATAATGCCACTTACCCAGGATTGCAGTGGTAAAAAGACCCAAAGAAAAACGCTATGGGTAAACTATGAATGTCTGTGGCAGCTCTCTCACTGCCTTATGAAAAAGGTAAAATTCAGTTGCTCATATATGAGACTACAAATATGAGCCTACAGTTTCTTTTCACTTTGCAACCACAACAAATCAGTATATGTTGCCTACAGTCCACGTGTTCATTCTTTCTGCTGCTAAGACACACAAGCTGTGTGCTGACAACTGTAATGTAACAACAGAAGAAGTTGTTGCTCTTCTTCTAGTACCTTCTGCTTCAAAACTGTCACCTTACTTAAAGGCAAAACCTGATGACATAAGCTGTAAAACACATCCACAAACACTGATACTGCCTGAAATACTAGAACAACACTGAATCCTGGAAAATAAGTTAGATCAGTTTACTTGGAGTATAAACATTACCTGCCAAGAAATTAAGTTTGAATTAACTGGTTGAGTGAATTAAATTGAATTGTACACAAATAAACTTTGGGGTCCCTGATGACCAATACAAACAATATACAGAAGATGAAAAATAAAAGCTCTGTCCAGTGGTTATTATGCATCATGCTGCTAATTTCATTTATGAATTTTTTATAATTTTTTATTTTGACAATAACACAATAACAACGTTAACTGTGAAGCTTGGTACGAATCGAAACAAGATTCTTTCATTTCATAGGCTGGCATGCCGGTGAATATTGACCAAAATATGAATAAAGTTCACTCTAAAGTTGACTGAGTGACAACACAGAAAACAAGGATCACCAAACCTTGAGACATGCACCAGTGTCTCACTTCCTAGCAGAGCAAAGAAAGATAAATAAAACCAAATGAATAATGAAAAAACAGTCATTGATAATTGGCCCCCCACAAGTGACACCAATTATGAAAATACAAGATAATTTTTTAAACAATGTAATAAAAACATGCACATAAGGCTGTCTGCAAGACAAACCTTTGAAGTTGGGTAATTGTTGAAGACACGAAACATGGCCATCTCTGCAGCAATCGTTTTTCCAGAGCCTGTTGGTGCCCCTAGGAGAACATTGGTGTCTGTATGGTACAGCGTGTGGAAGATCTGCGTTTGGATGGGATTGAAATGGGTGAACTTGTACAGACTCTCGTACCCATGGTTACCCAACGCTGTCACTGGCAACGGTTGCAGGTCCAGCAGTTCTGAGAGGAAAATGGCAATTTAACATTGTTAATATACATTAAGGTTCATCTAGGGCAGGGGTGCCCACGCTTTTTTGGCTTGTAAGCTACTTTTAAAATGACCAGCTCAACATGACCTACCAACCCCCCCAAAAAATCCCAGAATTGCAAGGGGGCTAAACAACAACAACTTCAATGTCACACAAAATACCCTTTCTAGGTTATTCACAGAAAAAAAAGTCCATAGAATGTCAACCTTGTATGTGCCTTGCACAATCCAGTAAAACAGTCAGTTAAGTTGTCAGAGCAGAATCTTTTAAATTCATGTTTAAAAATTAAACATGACTGTAGAGATCTGCTCAAGTAAAGCCTTGAAAGCGTTTGTCAAAGTCTCACCGGACATTTTCAATCTGCTATGTGTAGCATGCACTGTCAAGCTGCACTCTCTTCTCCACCTCGGACGCATGAGTGGCAGATGCCATAGGGAGGAGGGGCATACTGATAGCAAATGCATTTATTTATTTTTTTTAATGGCACGCGATCTATCATCATAGCCTTTGCGATCAACATATAGGCACACCTGATTTAGGGTGACCAGGTGTCCCGATTTGCAGGAACTGCAGAGCATTTTCATCCCTTGATTGTTATTTTTAATAAAATGCCAGGCATAATTTTGTCGATACATTGCTTCACAATTGTAATGAAGAGCATTCAGATGGATTTATCAAAGGATTATGAGCTGGCGTAATCAAGTGACAATGTGTTTCCATTTACTATCATACATTATACATATTTCTTTCATTAGTTTGATTCATATAATAAGACTTGACACGCTGAGACCTTTACATAAGCAACGGTCTTATTTACAGAAGGTTGGTGATATATGCCAAACAGTCAGTCAGCCGGTGATAGGATCTGTGTTGAGGGCTTTTTGTCTCACAGTTGCCTTCATTTCCTGCTCTTACTGTGGGGTAATGTGGTTTGAAATAATATCCCGTTTAAGTTCAGTCAGTTGGAATAGACACTTTTGTTTTTTAGTCTAGATGTACTTTTCAACTTGCACATGATCATTGCGAATCATCTTTTTGCGGTGGCATACTTTGAAATGTCATCTGTATCCACATAAAGAAAAATGCATAGTAATGAAACGTGAAAATAAACCTAGAACACACCGGTGTGAGAATGCAATCTGAACTGAAATGGTGATTGGATTACATGTGATTGGAGCGCTTCAAAAATGTAGGACCCACGAAGAAAGTCAGAGACAAAATTATGACGAGTATCAGATATTTACAACCAAATTCTCGGTTTGATTGTTGCTACCTACCACATCTGTGTAATGCAGAAGAATGATTCAGCAATGCATCTGACAGAATAGATTTTTTTTTGTTCAAGCTCTGTAATTTTGACATGCATAAAATTAATGTTTTCACACTGCTTGAAGGAGGCTAAATTTAAGTAGGTTAAATTTCTATTATCATGACAAAAAAGTGTAAACAGGAGTGAATCTGTATTTGCGGGGGTGTGTACCTGTGTGGGGTGGATGTCTCTCAGGTAAGATGAGGTTCTGGAAGTTGATGATGCAGACAGCCTCAGCTCCTAGCCAGCGGTCAGACACAGCCCTGATGTAGTACTGCGAGGGCAGTGGCTCAAAAATGGGGATGGTGAACACGATGTTCTGGGGCTCTCCTGTTACCACCTGAAGGGACAAAAACACACACACACACATAGACATATTATCCGTCAATTTGTAATCTTGAAAACTACAGTTGATTACCTTTTTTCCTCATTAAATACAACGAAAAAACAGGACTCTTTGAACTCTACTGCAGCTGGAATATGATTTGGGATTTTGGAAAGGACGTACCTCAATCAGGAGGGACCATGACAGAGTCAGGCCCTATTAACACCCTGCATTAACCAGCATCTTTGTTATCCAGATAATGAGGTCACGCAAGGTGTAAATATTCACAGAACACATTGTGATTGTATCGCTATCCAATCTGGCAAACCACATAGATAAGCTTTGTGTTCGTTTCTCAAGTGTCACAAGCAGCCAGGTGCAAAGGGAATTCATAAGCATTCATTCATAAAAACTGACCACAACCTGTAAATGCCATCCTGCCTATTTTTGTTCTGTTGTTGACGTGAAAGATTTTGTATGTGTGTGTACCTGCTTCTTCTGCAAGAGGAAGTACTCAGAGTGGTAGATGTGATCATTGATGGGATCCTCCACCCATAACCACCAGGGTTCCCCCACTGATCCATGGACCTAAAGCACAGAGGGAAGAATAGAAAATGTGACTTAATTTTACCTTAATATGATCATCTGTGCAGCCTAAAGCCGCCCAACAGGCCAACAGTTGATACTACAACAGTCCCATAATCGCCAGGGTTCTTCTTTGTTAACTCCATGAATAAAAGCATACATCATACATTACATCTGATAAAACAATACATTCATGTACAACTGCTTCTTCATCAATATTCGAAAAGAATTGAAAGTTAGCTTATTGAAAATCACTTTTAAGCCGAGTTACTGACAGAGGTGCTATACAGTATATACAGTGTATATATATATACACATATTTCTTTCATAGAGATTTTTTTGGCATTTCTGTTTTATTATGATAGGTACAGTAGAGAGACAGACAGGAAGGACAAGGCATGACATGCAGCAAGGCCACAGGTCAGAGTGTGTGTGTGTGTGTATGTGTCGTGCACTCCACCAGGTGAGCCACCACAGCATCTCCTCAGGAGATACAGGAGATATAAATGAAATCCACCACAATGGGGTGAGATACAGTACAGGGAAGAAAAGATAAAAAATGAAGGACAAAGAACCAAGAACTGGAGAGGATTATATAGGACTATGTTTAAATTTGATCACTAAAGTATGTCATGAGTGGCTCTGCTAATAGCAGCAGTATTCTACACGACCACCATTGACATACAGTTAAAAGATAGACAGTTTTAGAGTTTTGGTTTTGATTCTATTGAGCTGATATTCAACAAAAAGGAAGGTGCACCAGTTTCATGGATTTCAGTCAGTGTAAAATAGTAGAAAGACCTTAAATTTGATTTTTAATGGTTTAGTGATGCTGAATAAAAAGTTAGTAACTCTTTAATGCAAGCGCCTCTACTTTATTTCTAGTATACAGTGTTACAGTGAACTTCATAATCCAGATTTAACATGCATGCCTTGAAAAAGACTGCAGTTTTCCTCATTTGCATGTTGGGGAAGTCAATAATGAGACATACTTTTACATATGAATGGATACCTGTTTCAGTCTTGTGGTAAATTTCATTGCTATGAAATCTGGGTGACATTGGTTCATGTGTGTTCATGAGCTATTAATCAGCTAGTTTGATAAATCAGCCTATTCAATTACTTAGTCAGTAAAAATTGAAAAGTTCTGATCGGATCGCACACACTAGGGATCACACACACATTCTAGTGGATCCCTGGGGCATAACTTTTGAAAGCTCCAGATGGTCCAATGAGCCTCCTCGGTATCGGTCTCTCTTGCACAAAGGCACACACACATGAGCCTCCAAAAATAGTTGGAAACATGGTTTATTAATTAAAAAAAAAAAAAAAAGCTATGGCAATTTCACTCCAAAAATAGCAGAACCACCCTCCAGTTTTACCCTGAAATAAACATCATTTATTAGCTGGGTGGTGTGACCACTCATGTGTCGGTCCATGTGTCTTGACTGCAGCAGGATCAGGGATAAGCCACTGTGGGTCCCATTACCACTCTCCCATGATTGGAGCATGCATTGCTAATCAGGCATAAACATTCATCTTGATATTCAGTGCCTCTACAGTGAGTTTCCTATTCCACTCACATTCCATGACAAACTCCAGAATAAAGTTCCCATGATCCCCTTGGCCTCCTGCTGAGGGGGGTCATGCTGGCAATGTCCGCAATTGTACTGGCTGAACACTCAGGGACAGATGGAAATTTTGTGGCTTAAAGTATACAAACATGTTCACGGTAAAACTGTAAAATCATTAAAACAAGCAGAACAAATTTCTATTTCAATGCTGCCGAACTAGTAACCACATTTACCTAAGAATCTAGTTGTAAAGTCAAATTTTCGCTTCTATCACTAAGAGGGATATGCAGATGCATCTTTGACGTGTGCATGGCAAAATGTTCCATTCACTCCCCTAGACTTGATGTGCTTTTGACTTTGTGGTCATTAAGTTGTCACTCATTTCTTTTATTAGGGCTTCTACTCTCGTTCCAAATGTTAAAACATCCTCACTGTCGCCGATTACTCTTTGGCTTGACACAAAATGCCCGTTGAACTGCGGTTCACATTACCTGCTGGCCAACTGTAAAGCCATACTTGGAACGGAGATTTGTACTTGTAATAAGAAAGTCGGTAATGCAAAAAATGAAACTTGGTTGAAAACTAGATATTGCATTATTACTTAAGCTTAAACTACACGCCAGAGAGTGAGTAAAGATGACAACAGTACCATGAATTGGATGAGCTAAAGATATTGAAAAAAAACATGGTCAAGAAGATTGACATTGACAGGTAGACCCCATCAGGATTTATTGATCAAATAATACTTTGTGTCCTATCTATGATGACAAATTTTTACGTATCTCATTAAGTAGTCAAAAGTATAAAGAAGTTTCTGTCAGCTCACTTTTAAAGTCTCAACTCTGACTGTACAATGGCTGGAGGATTGGGCTTCTGGAAGGGGCTTTAAGTATGCCTTTAAGCAGCACGGTGGTTAAGTGGTTAGCACTGAGGTCATGGATTTGAGTCCCGGGGTCGATCACGATACCTCTCTGTGGGGAGTTTGAATGTTCTCCCCGTGTGCATGATTTTTCTCCTGGTGCTCAAGTTTCCCCCTCTCACAAACACGTGTGTTGGGCTAATCACTCCTGCCATTGCCCTTGACAGAGGCACTAGGCAGAAGATCTGGAGTTGGTCCCCAGGCGCTAGTGTGTGCGTGTTTGCATGTGAGTGCTGCCCACTTCTCCTCATAGTTAGGACGGTTTAAATGCAGCAAATTCATTCATCAGGATCAATAAAGTACCTTTCTCGTTCCTCATCTTAAGTACAGCCACATTCACATGCAAGAAGTGAAATAATTTTAAGTGCACCAAAAAATTGCCAAACATTTAGTTTCTAAACTTGTGAACATGTACTGAAGAGTTCAATGTGCTGTTATGAGTGTGTGTCTTCATGAAATCATACCTGGTCATTCCAACGAAAGTCTGGAGTGATGATAAGACGAACTCGAAGAACTGTGCGTGTGATTGGCTGGATGCTGGCCTCCATGGCGAGGGAAGGTAGCTGGTGGACACACTGTTTAACGGTCAAGCCAATGTTGACGTGGTGAAGCATGTGACCTGGGCATATTAAAGTTCACATTAACACACACATCTTTTCTTTGCACCTGACTCACCTCAACACCCTGTGCAGCAGATGAGAATTTAAAACTACTAATTTACAGTTTGTGTGCAAATAAGATATAGCTGGAATATTCACAATGCATTAGATAAAAGTGCTATATAAAAATGCAGTCCATTCAACATTCATACAACAATCCATGGTAACATCAGGACAGTTTTTATAATGTCTACCCAACTGGTACACCCTGTGGTTTTATGAGAACTGTCACTTTTTTTTTTTAATGGCCAACTTCACTGTAATAGAACATGATCCTCATTTTAATGAGAATATCAAGAATTACATGTGGACAGTTGGAGCCAGACATTGTGCCATCTAGAATATTACATTTTAATGTATTTTCAGAATTTTTCATATTCGGTCAATCGAAAACCTTTCAGGACCACGTTGTATTGTCTTGTAGCTGCAGTGTATTTGTCCTCACCAATCTCATCCTTCCTCATTTCCTTGAGTTTATCCATGCTGAGCTTTTTCTCCTCCAATCGGTTGAGTACATGGTGGCTTAGCACGGGGAACTGACGTAGCGGATGAGTGAAGCCCCACTGCCGCTTGTCGATCACCTTACATAATGTGAGCAAGCGGTAGGTCATTGCTGGCCAGCGCTTCCTTAGGGCAATCTCAAACAAAGCTCGGACTATCCGAGCGGAGTTCTGGGCAAACGGAAGAAACAAGATAAAATCAACACCAAGTATGTAATATATGGCTCTCTGTAATGCTCTATTCTGATTGGTCTATTGCTGCATTCTGCCTGTCATCAAGTGCGTTAGCTCCCGTTTCACATCACCCGGCCACTTTGTATCACCACACAAAGCATACATGGCTCCAATTTATATAAAAGTACCACCTACTACCAGGAAGTAGTAAACTGGCTATTATAGACACACCATGAACCCCAACCACAACAGTATGATCAGAGAAGAATAAAGACGACCAGTTTTTCAGTTGCCCTGAGAACTCCATATGGTCTTGTTCATGGAGTGAGTTCAGGTCAACAAAATACATTTTCTAAATTATGAGCCAAATTTCATATAGTGGTTTTCAGTTTTTTTGTAGAAAGGACAGATTGGGTTTGTTTGAGTATGATCTGGCCTAAAACAGATGGGATATTCCATACCAATCTAATTTTTTATTTGTTTAACCCTTACCTGTTACCAGCTATCCTGATCAAAGGAGATTCTAAAAGTACTGGTACGGAAACTGCTGTAACAATTATATATATTGATTAGGACTGGGCCTACCTAAACTTACTCCTGTTGGTTCATGCAGGACGTATTTGGAGTGTTCCTTATGTAGACCATGAAAAATATTAATGAGGGAATAGAGAACGACAGAAATAAACTACAGACTAGCACCTGGGAGAATCAGTTGTAAACATTGCAGTCTTCATTGAAAAAGTTTGATAATGCAGAGATGTCAGTTCAGAGCACATATTAACCGAGCATTCTGAGCGTCGGTCCTAACTGTGCCACGCCATTAATTTGTTTCCAGGTATTTTGCCATTCATCTCAAACCTGCATTACATTTGGAGGCAGCCAACCTCCAAGAGTAAAATCTCCCAGATTAATCATTCATAACTACTTGGAGTCTTAAATCAGTGACTTATTATTGATCATTCCAGAAAACAGGCAAGCCATCAATCAGTTCGATCACTGCTGAACAGACACTGACATTAACACAGGCAGCAGCCGATCCTAATGAATAGCACTTCATGTTGAAATGACTTGAATGGTGGGTGTGTTCATTTAGATTATTCTTGTTAGTAAATACATTGCAAAACTGCTGAATTATCATGATGTAAAATGTCCTTGGCATTGATTTGCAGAAGCCTGTGTCCAAGTCTTAACACATTTAGGCATTATTCTTACTTCAGCGCACTAAAGACTTCTTGGAGCAAAAGACCAATACAGAAAAAAACAACATTAGTCAAATACAATCAAACTGACACACATATGTTTAACATATACAAGTGTGTATTTGAGTGTTGTACATTTTCCTGACCTGTGCAACATAAGACAGGTCTGAGATGAGGGAGAAGCTGTCAACCTCGCCTCGGCAGATATAGGTCTGGAGGAGAATGTTGACCTTGCCGTAGCCATTCTCCACCCCACCTGCAGCTGGCAGCTCACAGTAGTTAGACAGCATCTGGTCCAGCTCCATCATTTCCTCATCACGCACCTGCCAAAACACACCCCAAATGTGACACATTCATCCTTTTAATTTTCCTGTGCATTCGACTATCCTGATAATAATAATAACTAAGTGCTTTACAACAAAGAAATTAAACACGGCCTTAGTCATGGGTTACTTAAATAGGCCCCTGGAGTTCATACGGTTGACATCTGTCAGTGTGACTGTAGAATAAAAAAAGACAATGGTAATGCTTCTTTCCACAAATAATAAAAAAGCCCATTTTTGAATGCCAGAAAATAGATGATGCTATTTGGCAAGAAAACAACATGATTATGTTGCATTGTGTTAAACAAACATTCTAATCTACATTGCCCACTGTAGACAAATCTTTATTTTTTTATAAAATTAGATGGATGAAATGAAAATCACATTTTCAATATAAGGAAAGGATTTAAGTATCCGGCAGACCTTCATTAGCATAGGATACACTTTAAGTGACATACATGACAAGAATGATAGAGGAAAAGCATGACAGCAGATATGATTAGTGCAAGAAAACAGACATAGTATACTGATAGAAGCTTTACAGTAACTATTTCAGTTATATGGAAGATTACTTCTTACCTTGAGCTGTTCAAATTCCTCAGCTTTGGACACAATACTGAGGATGTCTGCCTCAGTTTTCTGGGAGTTGAAATGTTCGTTGAATGTCTTCATAGATACACAGAGAAGAGTATAAGATATTTGGCTTTTAATCCGGTTTTTAATGACTGACCCTGTCATATATTGACTATAGCACAGAATGCACATAAAAAAACACCAATGAATCACATCCCACATGAAAATTGAAAATGATATAATAAGACAAATGGTTAGACTAACATGGAGATTCCTCTCTAATATAGTCTTTATGATTATTATAATTTTTTCATGTGTCTTTGTGTCACAAACATCATCTTGCTTTCGGTTTCTCGCGCTTTAGAGGGCATTTTTAGTGACTAATTCAAGTAAATTTTGACAGCCAATAAGAGCAGATACTGTATAAGGACTAGTGGTGAACAGTGTGAATGTCCATGTTGCTTCAATAAGCCTGATGGATTAAAGACAACGGCAACTGTGATGTCAATTCCCAATTAGCAGTTTTGCCAGGTGTGTGAAGTAGATGTAAACATGATGTTCAGTTCTACAATAATTCTGGCGACATTCACCCAACAGTAGATTTGTCAATTTTAAACTGACTTTATTGCATTGTCATAAGTGAGGAATTATGGACCTTTTTGGTACCATGGAAACAGGCTATGATAGATTTCAGTACTTCCACAGCTGGTGCAAATTAACCTATAATCATAAGGATTGTTTGGCTTATATACCATGGTGATATCTGTTTCCTGTTTTGTTTGCCATGCATGCTTACTCTTTAGGTAGGGTTTTGATCATCACACTGTATGTGGCTTGGTTACATGGATGTATTTTAACCTTATTACATCTAGCTAACATCCGCCTCCCAAGGTGGTCCGAGATGGGTTTGTAAATGTTAGGTATCTTAATGCCTATAGGGTCTTAGGGGAGGGTCATTTAAACAAAATTAAACAACTCCTTGTGCAGGTGGTAACAGTTGCCACGCAAACTAGACTGCCTGAGCCAAATAAAAATATATTATTATAGTTTGTTAGTTTACAGAACTGGCTCATCAGACTACAAAATTAATTGCAACAGTAGAAGAATTTCACATGCAGAAAGTTTACAATATCAAGCCAGTGGCGCTTTGACATGCTTGAGTAAATCTAATTAGAATGTCATAATCAAGGTCTGTTCGTGAGACAATATCAACCTGCTGATATTAATCTGATAACAATGTTTAGATGACATTTGAAGTAGATGCATTTTTTTACACAATTAATTGGAAGACCTATCAGACAAATAATACTGACTGATTCATATCAGGTAGAGTGTTGTGTGGCCCCACTTGTACCTCTATGGTGTTGTATCTGATGTAAAAGTGGCTGGCAGTTCTGCCAAGGTCAGTGGATGCAAAGTAGCCATTCCGTTCCTCAAAACGAATCATCCTGGCTTTGTCCAACTTCCTGCCCGCCTCCACCACCAGTTCCTTTCTGTACAACTCCAAAAAAGGATCCATCTGAACCCCCCCAACACACACAAACAAACACTCAATTGAAAGTGAATCTTTTTAAAATAATCTTTTATATTGAAAACCTCTTAATGCTACTTTCTAAATTTAGTTTTGAGTTTAGTTAGACACCATCCATCCATCCATCCATCACCTATATGGCTTATCTATGTTAGAGCCGCAGTGGGGCTGGAGCCTATTCCAGTGGTCACTGGTCAAAAGGCAGGGTACACACTGGACAGGCTGCCAGTCTATCGCAGGTCCAACACAGAGACAGAGAATTCAATCACAGTCCCATTCATACCTATGGTTGATTCAGATACTCCAAGTCACCATTCGACAATAAAATAAAATTACGTTGCAGTGCATCATTGCAAACGAGGTCACAAAGGTGAGAGATAACATGCTGGTGCAGAACATCTCCAAATTACAACCTCTCTTGTTCTTTGCTTCAGTCAAAAGATGAGCCATGTGTTTATAGCTAATAAAACAAAATAAATGGATTTCCGAGCGTGTCTACAACTGCAATATATTAAGAGGGATGGAACATTTTCAATTAAAATATTAATTTAATTGTTGCTGTTTGTTACATTCACTGTCTGCATTACAGTGCAGTGCTCCTAAAAACAATATCAGTGATGTAGTGCAAATTACCTGGAAATAATGACATTTCTTTCAAATTGCTGCAATATTACAGGACTGAATGTACAGAATGAAAGCACTGAATCACCTTGGATCAGACTTACGTGGGAAAGCGACATTTAGTGGCATTTAACAGATCTGACCTGGAAGGCTTTGTGGTTGATGCCGTAAACCAGCGGGTTGGCCCTCATGCGGACATAGAGGTAAGTATAACTGAGCCACTTCACAGCCTCGTCCACGTTGGTAACTGTACCCAGAGCAACCTGAGCAGCAGGAGAGTGGACAGGAGAGAAATACTTCTAGCGCACAAGCAAAACAATTATAAACCTCTGCCACCATCTAGTGGACAGTTTTGGAAACAACCAAGCCAATATAGTCAATATACACAGATAAAACACATTATATTTTGACTACTGTGATATACTGTATTTAGAACTAACATTGGAGCCCTGCCCCTACCATGACTGAAGAAGCCAAAACTCTTGAAACTCTTAGGAATCCTCATTTATTATGGTTATCTTATTGACAATTTCTTTGGTAGACAGTGAAATACAGCAGTCACACAGAATTACCGTTAATGCAGAACTTGATACGGTCTCATTCTCTCATTTCTCGCTTCTGGAAAATTATTACTGGCATGTGTTTGCCGCTGACTTGTAATATTGATACAATTTATGTGTGTGAGTAAGTCTAACTCAACTATCTTTGATAATGATTCCTTATAGTTGCAAAATTCTGCCAAGTTTCAAGTGTAATACAGTTTTCACTTCAATAATAAAGATAATGTAGTTATTGAAAATCAGACATTACTGCATTATTGATAGAAAGTGGTGGAATTGCAAAAACATTACTTTTCACAAAATAACCCCCAAATAGTTGACTACCCATCTATTATAAATTTAGTGTGACATGTGACCCAACAGGTTTTCAGTAAATTGAGTCAGACTGACCTCAGCATTTAGGTTGTCGGCCAAGCTGTTGAGAAACTGGCTCTCTATGGGGTTCTGCTGGGTGAGCAGAGTCAGATAATGGCTCAGCTTCTCGTGGGTGGTGATGATGGTGCCCTCACCATACTTGTCAAACTGGGGACGACCGGCACGCCCAAAAATCTGCATAACATCTAGGATGCCCAAATCTACTAGAGCACCACGCTTGGCATCATAAATCTGAGTGCCCTGTTAACAAAGATGAGACAAATAACTTCAGAGGACCACATCTCTGAGATCCATCTGCATGTACAACTTAAATATTATTGGGAACAGTTATGGGAAATTTGTTAGCTTTTTATTACCACACACAAATAACCAAGTAAAACTTTTGGGAACAAATATGACACCTGAAACATGCAAGACAGAAAGACAAGAGAAAGTAGAGACCTTGATGATAACCGCATGGGCTGGAAGATTGACTCCCCAGGCTAGGGTGGCAGTAGAGACCAGCACTTTGAGGTACCCTCTTGAGAACATGTTCTCCATCAGGTTTCTGTCAGGCCGCAACATACCAGCATGGTGGATCCCAAAGCCTTCTGGAAACATCTCTTTCATCTGCTTATTTCTGGAGCGCTGAATCTGGAAGAGGTGGGGTAGAGGCCTGTTAGACATACTGAGAGAAATTTGGATCCATTTTTAACATTCATGGTGTAATGTTGGCACTTCAGATTCAATGAGATATAGGTTTGATTGTAGAGAAACTGGCAGACACTACACCTCTACAGTATTGTCATATATTAACTTCTGTGCTGACAAGGTCACTGTAAAAAAACAAATGACGGTCCTGCCTAACCAGAAGCCCTGGTTTAAACGCAGTGTGCAATTGCTGCTCAAAGCTCAGGACACAGCACTCAGATCGGGAGACAGGGCGGCCTATTGAAATCTAGAGCAGATCTGAGGAGAGGCATTAAACTGCTAAATAAAAGTACAGCAGCACATTGAAGCCAACTTTAAGGATAACAACCATCTCACCATGTGGCATGGTATCAGGAAAATAACCGAGTACAATCAAAGCCACAGACTCCCCCTCTACGATAAGGTAAGATACTTTATTGTCATTGTACAGCTACAATCAACTGTCATTTAGAGCAAACAGCAGCATACATGTACATTATGGATAAAAACAGAAAAATATAAGAATGTAAGACACAGAATAAAAATAGTGCAAAACAAATAAAAATAGTACGGGACAAGAAAATAAATAAATAAATAAATAAAATGATTGGCAGCAGCAAAAATACTGCGTGTAGACAAATTAGTGAAACGTCTTATACCGGGAACGAGGAAATTCAGTTCAAAATAAGGGGCGGCCATGGCTCATCGGTAGAGCGGGTTGTCGATGAGTGCGACACTGAACCCCAAGTTGCTCCCCAGCGCTTAAACAGTTGCCCTCTGCTCCTACATGGACGGGTTAAATGCAGTAATCAAATTTCATTTTCATATGTAAAAAATACAGAATATGACCAAATAAACACGAAAAACACGATTCTTCTTCTTCTTAAAATATTACACAGTTCAGCGTTGTTGAATATTTCAAAGTTTCAAGAATATTGATGTTTCAATGGTTTAAATGCAAAGTGTGTGGGGTATTGCAAAGTTCAAGGGGAAATATTGGCTATTTCAGTTTGTGTGTGTGTGTGGGTGAGGGGTGTTATGTGTTCAGCATTAAAACAGCGCTGGGGTAAAAATTGTTCTGATCACGTGAGTGAACAGGGGTCTGTAGCACTTGTCGACGGCAGGAGTGAGAAGATCCTGTGAATTGGTTCTGTGCAAATGTTCGTTTTCAGCGGGTTGCGTGGATCTCTTCTTTGCCCGCTTAGAGGATAGCTCCAATACGGGACAAGTCGGAATTACCATCTCACAAGAAAGTCAGCAGCCTCTCACACTCTACCATCATCAGGTCAGGTGAGTTCTGCAAAATATTAACAGCAGAAAGGCAGCTGGTCCTGATGGTGTTCTAAGCCGAGCACTGAAGGAGTATGCTGACAGCTACAGCTACAGCATGCAGCAGTTTTCATAGACATTTCTGATCAGTCACAACAACAAGCTACAGTTGCTTCCTGAATGAAACTGCTGCCATAATCACCGTGCCCAATACCGCAACAGTCAAAAGCTTAAGTGATTACAGGGCCTGTTGCCCTCCTGCCAGTAATCTTGAAAGCATTTGATAGACTGGTGCTGTCCAAGATCAAGGCCTGTATCACCCCCCAATCTCTACCAATACCAGTTTACCTACAAGGCTAATAAATCCACAGATGACACCATCTCACCAGTACTCCACACTGCTCTCATGCCCCTGGAAAACCCCAACACTTACGTTAGGACGCTTTTCACTAACTTCAGACCCTGGGTTTAAACACTACCCTCTGTCTGTGGATCAATGACTTTCTCACCAACAAACCCCAGCATGTCAGACAATCACACCTCATCCACTATTTTTCTTCATCTTTTCTTCATACTGGTGCCCCCTATGGTTGTGTCCTCAGTCCACTAATCTACTCTCTTTTCAACTATGTCTGCACTCACGTCCACAGCTCTAACGTCTTAATCTCATTTGCTGACGACACAAGCACAGTGGGTCTGATTACAAATACTGAGGAGACTACAAAAACAGAGGAGGTAGTGTCTGCATGGTGTTAAGACGACTCGATCCTCGGCACCAAAAAGACAAAGGAAGTCGTCATAGACTTCAAGAAATAAGAAAATGCACCACAAAGGACTCTGCGGGGAGGAGGTTGAGCAGGTTTCCAGGTTTAAATAAATACCAAATACTATATCAGAAGACCTGACCTGGAGTGTGAACACCACACACCTGATGAAGCGGGCCAAGCATCACCCCTTTTCCCTGGGAACTATGATGCACAACAAACTCCCACATAAAGTCCTGATACATTTTTACGACTGCACATTGGAGAGCATTCTGACATACACCAGCACGGTTTGGTACTCCAGTTGCACTAAGGTGGAGAGGAAGTAAACACAGCAGGTAGTGGAGACAGCTCAATGGATTGTTGGTTGCACACTTCCAAACCTCACAGACATCCACTCAAACTGTCTTCACAGACGTGCAGACTACATCAGGTCCAATCTCCCGGAGTTTCATCAAAGCAGCATAAATATGCTGCAATATTTAAAGTGAAATTTAATTTCAGATCCAGTCCATTCACACAACCACCAGGCATCCCTGCATCCACTCAGCTAGCCAATGATGTATCAAGTTTCCCACGTTGCATCATTGCCCATATGAGATCTCGCTCAACAAGCTGAAACGCAGTGTATACAATTTGTAAAACAACTATAGGAAAACCAAAGGTGAGCTACTTAAACTAGATGCGCATGCAATAACCCCATAAAATACAATTGGGGCTTAACAAGTGGGATTTTTCAACACCAGGACTCAGTTTTATTAAGCGTAAAGTGTAATGAAAACACTGCTGATCCAGTTATTAAAGCAAAATAAGAGAAAGACACATTATAAAACATAACTACCACAATCTACAGACTGAAAAAAAGCTTACATTATCGACTTCACAAAGGTGGGAATGTATTGGAAACCAGACATGCACACCCGTGTTTTGGTGAGTGACAGCAGGGCTGTGACCTAGCCTAGCTTGAGAGGAGTCCTCATCATGAGGCTTTATCTTCCTCTGTGGGCATCTAAATGGAGGTCAGTGCCCAGCACCCTCTGCAGCTCAAAGAGAAAGCCCATTACAGCTGCAGCTGTCTGCCTTCAGAGTCACAATTTAGTGCAAGAAACCAACTACACTGCAGGCCTCTGTGTTCTCTGCAATTCCATTGAATAAGCTGGTTGAGGACAATAAACTGGATGATAATAATACTCTATGTCATACTCCGTATACTTAATTCCTAGCTCTCCAATCCCTTGTTTTGATTTGTCCACATCAATCTGTAACCATATACCTCCAGCCATCTCTTACAAAGTCAATCACTTCTTCAACATTGCCATACACAATGCAGTGTTTGCCCTTCCGTTGATATTAGTGGGACACTGCTCAGTAATCAAATTATGTTTATGAGTACTGTTGGTGCAAAGCGAGTCCTTGCTTCCCATGCAAGCCGTCCACTGTGAAAACATTTTACTCTAGCTTTCTTTAAAAATGACAGCATCGGTAAATGTTTGAGAAAAACTGCCAATGGTGTGAACAAAAAAGAAAACAGCATGCCCCCAATAAAGCTCACATTGCAGCACATTAGTGAAGGAGCATCCCATTCTGTGCTAAAGTGCTCCAATATATATACATACAACCTCAAATTCATAGTTCTATAATCGATTCATGTATTCGTCTCTACTCCACTGTTGGTGTGGAGGTGTGTTTGCGCTGCCTTTCCAGCTGTAGTCTTTGTTGTATTTTGTGTGCAACCATTAACTCATGTGACACAATATAATGATGTAATATAATGAAAAGCAATCTTGCACTAAAAACAGAGGAGAAGCTGGGGTGTGTGCGTGTGTGGGTGTGGGGGGCGGTGTGGGTCCGCAGGGTCCTGTGCTGCTCAGATCCATGTGTCAGGTAATTGAAATGCTACGACTGAGGCTTTGCTTTGAGGTGTCAGGGTGTGTTACCATCACGTTACTAGCATCTAATCCAAGGTGAGTGAGCGCTGATGTCTGCTGTGCAATGGCTGTATTTGAGATGGCAGTGACCTAAGCTCCTGCTCAGCAGCCATTAGGCCCTGACACTCACTGTTTCTCCACTGCAGAGCTTGCTGAGTGCTCAGGCAGCTATCTGCCAGCTCTACTCATCTTCTATCAGGGATGGACTGTAAAGAACATCAACTAACAGCAACCCAAATAATCTGTAGCAGAGGAGATGTCAAAACTTCAATACCTGAAAAAAACAAATGTACCTATAACCGACAGTCCTTACAGATTTTGGCTATTTCATTTGAGGAAGCAAGAACGTAGAAAATGAGTTAAAAATCTCAAAATGTAAAATCACACCAAAGAGCTGACAAATGTCAGATAAACCAACATAACCTCTTTTTTTCATTTTGTTGATTGAAGGAAAATAGAATTGGAATTGATAGTCATAATGATTGGGCCCTCACAGTCACGCCTCAGTTATAAAATATCCGCAATAAAATATTACTTGTGCTACAAAGAGGGAAATTGCAAGCTGTCTCAAAGATTGATCTTTATCATACAGGTATTGAGAAAGTGATAAACTCCATATTGCAACAAATCATCTGCATGTTTTTTTAGCAGTTGTTGGAAGTGATTCTTTGTCAGTCACACCACCTTTTGGAATCACAGACAGGTGCAGATATTAAACACAGCTGATATCACCTGAGCATCTGCAACGCCCTGGGGAACCTCTCAAATGGTATAGTTGGCAAATTTACAAATAAAGAACCTAGCTCATGGGAAAGGGTTCAAATGTACCTCCTATCAGGGACTTTTCTCTATGATCACGCAGATTTTTGTTGCATACCAGAAATTTAGGCCAAAATAGCTGACCTCCATGGCTGAGGGTGGAAAGGAAGTCCATGATGTCAGTGCTTTGCTTATGCTCCTGAGCTATCAGGTCCTGAGGAGTCATGCAAACCTCAGGCAACTGTTTTGACATGTAAATGGACTTTGTCTACAGCAGCAGGATAGTATGCAAGGTGCTCCCCCTAAGCTAAAAGACTGCAGATAATGCTGAGCTATGTATCTACATCTGTACCACAATGACACAAAGTGTTGGGATTGAGACAGACAATTCTGACAACATGAACGGACAAATTGTGGAGCAGCTTTGTAAAAATAGCACCGAAGGACGGCAAAACTAGAGATTAATGAGTTACTCTGGTGCTGCTGCAGAGTCCCTGGAGGCTTTGCACTCACAAGCATCACAAAGCCTATCGTCAAACAAATGACACAAGAGACACAAGTGTGAGCAAAGTCTATATTTCAAAGAGCTTTAGAAAACTGCAAAGACAGCAAGAAGTCTGAACTTTTCCACCAAGCTTCTCCACAAATTTAACAGCTTTCTACAACGAAGACAACCTCTCTTGGGTTTGCCTGAATGTTATACCATAACTCATTGTTTACTATTAAGATCCACTGTACAGCAACCTGTGTAATGGACCCATGGGACCACAAGGGGTCTCTTAGCCTCCATGATAGAGATCCTATATGACATGGAACCCACCAGCAACATGCATACAAAAATGGGACATGGATAAAAGAAAGGGGTGAAAGTGAGGCTGTAAAATGAAGGAGCTGAAGTGACATGAGGAAGAATGAGCTGAAGACAAGCCAATGAAAGCCAGAAGGACTTAACAGAAGGAAACACCATATTTTTGCTATTTCATTACCTCCAAAAAGAGATCATTTGTACACTACAGTCCTTGTTTTTTCCATCAATTCATTACCTCCCATCTTAGCTGGTTAAATACCCAAAGACAAATCTAAAATTTAAAAAATAAAACCATAACAACAGTAAAAAGTAAAATCCAAGGAGAGTTAAACGGACTTGATTGAATATACTGGAAGACGTTTTGCCTCTTATCCAAGGGGCTTCTTCAGTTCTGAAATGAAAAACTGAGGATGCTTGAAATGACCATAACCATGACCTGGACGACTGAGAATCTACTCAGATGACCTTTACTTTACTTAAGTTTGTTCAACAAAAACATATACAACTAAACTATATTTAAGTCAGAACTGATATCCCATCTTTGATTAATGTTGTTTAGCAGAAATATGCAGTATGAATCACACTTGATGGAAATAATCAATCAGTGATAAGCTTTTCTTACTGCTGATTTATGGTCTTTACCGTGATTTAAATCCTTTTCCGTCATGTATAAGACACGTTTATACGGATGATTCCACATGCAATAAAAACACATTTTGCCATTATGAAAGTATTCAGTGTTATGTTCCACTTGACCATTCTTGAAAATTATAGTAGACGCAAGTGAAAATGACCCTATATTCATTGAATTACAACACCAACAGACTTATGACTAATGAAAGAATAAACAAGTGAGGACACATATGACACGTGACAAACTAGAGGAGCATTCAGAGTACATGCCTCTGCCAAGGCCCTACCGTCCTCCAATTATGGCTGTGACTTTCAGAGATGAAATTTAACTCGACATGACTGCTTGAGTATCTCCATTTTTCTGTTGTAAAGGGTTCTACTGTGACCTTACACAGATTCTGCCTTTTTTTCCCACATATGTTCACTGAAAGCTAACACAAGTTTATAAAGCTTCTGTTGCATTAATCAGAGCACCAGTATGGCATAACGCACTTGTTGTTGTAGGCATTGAAGGTAAAAGCCCAAAGAATTCTGCATATTTATGAGCTGTTATGCATTTGAATTAGGCTATGGTTGAAAATTCGGCATCAGTTCCCTGCATTCCCTGATTGCAAATGAAATCTAATCCTCAGTCTAATCCTAACTCTACGCTGATAAATTTGAAAACTTGAAATTTTATGGACCATATCTCTGTTCCAATGTCTTTGCTTGGTCAAATATGTACAAGTAAAGGACACAGCACAAGAACACTGACTTGGCACAGTCAAGTAATAGAGGATAGTAATCCATATAAAATACAGATAGTTACATTTTATAAATTGCACATTATTTCTCACAACACCTATGTGTTACCATCTTATACTAATTTAAAATATTCTTGTAAAATAACATTTATTAAAAAAAAATACTATAAAAATCCATTCACAAAACAAGAAAATTTGAAATATGTTGTCCTCAACTGTAGTGGGTCTGCATGCTTGTATTCTCATGTCACATAACACAGGCAGGAGTCTGAACTAGAGGATTCTACTCAAACCAAACGCCTCATGAGTACACCACAATGGTATGGATGGACAATACTTTAACTTGTCCATCCTGATGTAAAATATAGGCGACAGAGTTATTATCACCCCCGAAAATGGGCAAATCAAACATACTTCACCACTCACACACCTTCTCATATCTGCATAGTAACAAAATTACACACACCATCAGCCTGTATACATACTTTTAATTACTAAAAAGGTATGAATGTTTTTACTCTTTTATCAACAGTGCATTATAATGATCAGCTCACCAAAACAGTACTTAGGAAGAATTTATTCAAGTGGGTGCATTAAGAGATCTAAGCTTGACTGACAGCCTCTCCAACCAGAGATAAAGCCAATTAAATAGCATTAGGAGAGAGAAAAATATGGTGGAATGACTTCTCACTTTTAAAGCTGGATAAATAAATGCTAAATTGTATGGCTGACCCAAGAGGTGCTTTAATTCACTGCATATGCATATTGAGGATTAAAAAACACCTATAAATATTAATGTGGGCCAATTTCCAGGGTGCAAATAAGCAGTGCATTATCTGTGTGTGGGCTAAGAGTGGGATCAGCCTGATGCCCCTTACACCAAAAGAGCAGGCTACACCGCCGCACATTAATGGGGATGGACTAATGTAGTGGATAATGTTTATCATGTTGGAACACGCGCATAGTAGCTAGCAGTGAATTACCATGCAGATAATGCATATACGATGAGATAAATCTTCAGACATATAGGGACAGTTGCTTTTAAAGTACTGTTTCAAAGACAAAGCAGGCCATAACAGACCATTTTGAGTCCCCCCGTGTAATCTCCTGTCTCTATTTCCAGCTTTAGAAAGCATGAAAAGTGATCTGATTTGTATACATATCCCATTTTAAATAGAGAGAAGATTAGGGGCACATCAATCTTGGCTCAGCCCAAGGGAACCAAGGGAAAGGTTACTAAATTTATCACTCTGCCTTCTGTTGCAGGAGATTTAAATATGGGAATTGGGAGTTTGACTGGCCGTCCTCAGAGGAAAAATGTAGCTCCACCTCTGTGTACTCTCACAGCACAGAGACCATTAATTACACACACACACACACACACACACGTGTATGCACACATGAAACCTGTGTTCTTCTCAGATGCCTGCACATGCATGCAACACAGTGACCAAACTATGTCATCAATTGTAAATCAGGATCATCTTGCACTTCTTTCTTTGTTTGCATTGTTCCTGTGTGCTTTCTGACTTACTGTGTCCTTACTAAACATATAGTTCACTCGTTGAATATCTTCGCTGGTAAAAAAAAAAAAGGCCTGATACTTCTATTTAATAAAAGATAAGATAAGATAAGATAAGATATTCCCTTATTAGTCCCGCAGTGGGGAAATTTGCAGTCTACAGCAGCAAAGGGGATAGTGAAGTGAAACAAAATATGAATCAATTTAAATAGAGGTTGGTATAAAAAAGTAACATCAGTATATACAGTGTAGAATACCCAGGGTATAAAAAGTAGCAGCATTATATACAGTGTAGAATACAGGCTATTTAATACAGTATTGGCAGTACAGAGGCTTCGAGCATGGTCTTCCCACAAAACTGAAGAACTTCATAAACATTATAGCGTAAGGTCTGGAATCGGTCACACCAAAACATCTCTTCAATTCTGTTATTTATCTATCTGGTTCTTTTTGGTCATTGTTTGTTTCATCAACAGACTTCTATGAAATTGCAGGTGACAGATTACAATTGTTATTCTAGAGATACACTTTTGAATGATTACACTGTCCAAAACAGCTCCAAATTATCAGATCATTCACATTTAAGATAACTTTTTCTGGGCTCATGTTTTCCCCCTAAACATAACATTCTGCATTTCTGTTAAAAGGTTCTTTGTCCCAGCATTCCTATGTTATTTTGGAAACCTAAGATGTACAAGCTTTTTTTATTTGTTTAGTTTGGGGGGTGCCAATCCATCTCCTGAAGCTCATCAATCTGCTGACAGTGTTTTCCAAATGTTGCCAAAAGTGCCTATGATTCAATATCTTTGAATGAATAAACATCACCATCAGCACCACCTAGTTTTTGAAATGCATAATCAGAGTGAAAACAATAGTATAAAGCACACCAATTCTGAAACACACACAATAACTTAATACCTAGAATTAATGTGTTTAATGCTGCATGATATAAATATAAAATATAGAAAAGGATTCTTACCTGTTTCTCACACTGGCCATAGTCAGGGCCCTGGTCTGGTTGAAAGAAGGACATTTCCCCACGATTTTTTGCCATCTCAATCAGACCCATGGCTGTCCTCACTGTGGCATTACGAGCGTGGACAAACACCATCACCTAAGAGACACACACAAGTGACAGAGTTAAGATTGCATCAAATCAACACATTGTTACGCATAGCAGCTGAGCTTATGGAGACTGTTGCTGTATTTCCATTGCCAGGTTTACGCAATGTACATTATATACGTATATATGCAAATCTTAAAAAAATAAATTAAAATGCGAATTGGCAGTGTTTCATTAAATGATGTTGCAAATAAGGTTTGCTTTTCTCATCTGCACAACTGTAATAATCATTCTATGCTCAAATACGCAAATGCTTGGGCTACAAATTACAATGGGACAAATGAGCATCGGCAGCTTTACAGTGACATCATGTTCTACTAAAAGCATGCAGCCAAAAATTCATCACGTTCACATTCGCTGAACTGTAGATAATAATGACAAGGAGTGAGGTAATTATGGGCTGTTGTCCTAAAATTGCGTTCATTGGGTCAACAAAAAAACAAGATATCAAGTTTTGAGACAACTGTGCCACATCATCCCCTTTGCTAGAGCACTTTCAATTTAGAATGTAAAACCTTGTCATGCAGATCCTTTTGCAGTTATTGAGAGATTCTTTCAATTATGTTACTTTTCATCTATTATAGATGTAACTTCTTCTGCTCTGATCAAAATCAGGGTAAATTCAATTCAATTCAATTTTATTTATATAGCGCCAAATCACAACAAAGGCTATCTCATGGCACTTTACAGGTAAAGCAGTTCAAGATCAAACTCTTGAATATACAGTATAGAGACCCAACATTCCCCCATGAGCAAGCACTTGGCGACAGCGGCAAGGAAAAACTCCCCTTTTCTGTCTCCTCTTTGGTCAACATAAACAAAATAAATTTCTGCAAACATCCATCATATCCAACCGGGGCAATCAAACATTACCGGCCATATTCATGAAACTTGCTGGGAAATGTGCTGTGCCATGCTACACCTCTAACACGATAATCTCAACTCATTCACAAAGTCACCGTGGGTTTGATTAAGGCAGCAGAATTCACATCGTTGCAGTTTTATCTGCGCCCATGTTGCAGGTGGCAGCCAATTCACAACCCTGTTAGTATGGACTCTCGCCTACGAAAGCAGCAGAGGAGCTTGTTGTTTTAAGAGAGAAGGTAGTGAGGAATAATAATGAATTGTTTGGTATAAATGCAGCAATTGCAAAACAATAAAAAAATGGTTTGGGAAACAACTAGAGAATGCGTCCATGTAGTCTCTGTAGTGTAAAAAAGAACCACTGGACTTCCAAAAGTGGTGAAGATGAGACTGGAAAGCTGTAAATAAAAAAGCACTGAGATACAACCGAGAGTCCCTGTGCACTGGAGGCTTATGTGAAATACCAAAACGTAACACTAGCGAAAAATCCAGTTTTAAGCACTACCTTAGAGTATAAAGGGATTAAGTGGTGCAGACACTCGTCACATGTGATCGATCATCCTAGAAAAGAATGCTGCAAAAATTACCATCAACCTAAATCAGGTCTTAATTCTACTGTGCAATATGCTTTCATTAATCCCTCACAGGACATGCAAATGAGGGAACGACTGAAGGCAATGGTATTTGCCCATAACATACATTTTATGAATATGGCCCTTGATGTCATATCTATGTAACTACTCAGTTATATGGTCTGTTTCCCTTTTAATTTTATTTCTTTGCCGACATGCCACAAAATTAACCACACCATGTGATTTGTTGCAATATTTGAGTTTTTTTGGTGTTTGCATTACACATTTTTAAATTTGCAACTTGTTGGACATATTGAGTTTCAATTTGGTGAGGGCCAGTTTTATTGATTAGCTAGAAGTAGTCATGTCATTAAAACTACCCCGATTACTGGAATCATTGTAGCTTCGTCTTCTGACACCATAGTTTCCTTCACATGTAATGCAATTTTCAGGATAAAATGATGTCTCGAGATGCAGTGCCTCAAGCTCTTTGGGTGTTCTAAGCTTTAAATGGTGAATAATTATGATCACGCATGGAGAGTCTGTCAACTCCCACTGTGGTGGGGCAAGCCACCAATCATCAAATCAGATAACATGGCATCAATCCTGATATCACCCACTGTGGATTAACAAAGACAGGAAATTTACCTCTTACAATTACTGGCACACAAGGCACTGTACGTTCCAAACTGAGTGCTGTAGTTTAGGATTCTGCAGCAACCTTTCTGAGATGATACAATTTGTATCTCAATACATCATCAATCATTTAAGATCAATTTTAAGCAAAATGCAATATGATGTTCGCTGTGAAGCAGAGAACAGAGATCAAAGTTTTCAATTTGAACTCTAATCTAATGATAATATACTTTGCATGTGCGTGTGTACCTTAAGAACACATCTCTGACTAGTATGCGCGCACAATCTGAGGGCTTGTGCTGTGACTTTGCAAAAGGGAGAAGACAATAATTTCCAAAAAATATGAAATCATGATCCATCCTGTGTTCTCTATCCCCTGACGGAGAAAGGTAGAGGCCCTCCCTTACTCCCTCCTCTGCAGCTGCAGTGGGTCTTACTTCAACATGTTTAAATTAGACTCATGAATACTTATTTTAACTATGATCCTTATTAGGAAACATTTTTATAAAAATATATTGTCTCATAATTTGTATTGAGGAACTTCACGTAGAGAAACAACGCATCCAGTGTCCTAATTTATATCTAATTATAATTGCAAAAACAGCAACTTGAAGCTTTGTCTTCCTATTACTACTGTTATGACGTCACTTGCTGCCTGACTGAGTACAGCTCAGGTTACAGCTAAATTCATCCTGGGTATCTGCATCTACCTCTCTTCAGGTAATGTTAGCCTCCTGATGCCATTCTTTGCTGGCATTGAAAATGCTGCTGGCATCAGCTAAAGCCAACTGGTAGCGTTTATTATTATATGTTATATATAACATTTTTTGTGACTAGAGAGGTTATGACAATAAGACTGGCCCTTACGATATCACGAGGATTACTTCCTGTTGCTTATAACTTCTCATACAACAACTGTCTACAGTTTTTCTGAACATTCAGTGACACAACTTAAATCTCACAACAGACTTGTAGACTACAAAAGAGATGTTCATCTTTTTTATGTCTCTGTCAAACGTCCTGACATGGAGGACATTTAATACTACGACTGTGACAGTCCTAACATTCTTACTTTTATGTCAACTGCCAAATATTTGCCTCTCATGCCTCCACCTACAGAGGAAATGCCGGCGCATAAGCGGCAGCTTGTTTGCATTTTCTGGACATTTTTTCGATTTTCACTTTCCATTATTGGAAGCACAGTCCAGGCTGTCCTCGCTGGTAGATTAAGCTGATGACTACAAACTATATTATGTCTTCCCATCCAATACTCGTGTCTCGTGAAATGTAATTCGTGAAAACGGAGTGGATCTTAAATCTGCAAAACAGTAACAGTGAGCCTCTGATTTTGACGAAACACAAAAATTCTCACAATGTCTGGAGAATGTGCTGGAGTTACATTTCTCTGTACATCCATCGATCCTTCAATCAGTGAGCCATTTCTTTCAGATTAGTATTCAGTCCTACATTTTTTTGGCAGATTTCATTCCTTAAGGGAAGCAAAAATACAAGGGGTAGGGGACATAATTCCAATATCATAATGTTGATATGAATCCACACAAATGAGAACTTGTAAAATTAGACATTTTCTGGTCCAATACTGAATAACAAAAGCCCAAGAGATTTTGCTGCTACTTTATCTGTATATGACTATGAAAAGATATTCTTATATACACACATATATACACACATATATATATACACATATACACACATTTCATTTTAGTACTGCAATTTGTCATTAGACCATTCATGCCTCAAATCTGCTGTGTGTACATTCCAAACACACTGGGTCCAAAGAGAGCGCTGCACCAAATGTTATTTATTGAAGATGTTTTATCAGCACCACTGAGCTGTGTGGAAACATCGTCTATAACTGGTGGATTCTAAACTTATTACACTGCAGCAAGAGGGGAAAAAAACACCCATCAACCCCTCCTAAATAAGATTCATGTGTCGCAGTCATTTTTGATCATTTATTATTGAGTAAGTGAATATTATGACAGACTGTCTTTCATTACAAAAACTCTAAATTGAAAGTTGCTCACTGTCGCTAGTGTTAGCATTAGGTCTAGCGACCCCAAGGCCATTTAAAACATTAGCCTGTCGTGACATAACATTCTAGCATGCTAGTGCTAATGAATATTGATCACCAAAACGGCAAGATGACCATCGATATAACATTAGTAGTAGATAAACTTTTGCCAGGATTTATAACCAAAAAAAACAAACAAACAAAAAACAAAAACAACCACCACACCAGTACAACTAATGTTTGAAAATGACGCTCACTTTGTCCGCCATCTTGGTTAAAAATTGCATGACAGCATTGTATTGTGGGATTGCCTCTTTGAGTAAGATATCACATTACACAGCATATTTGTCTAAGAACTGAAACAGCCTATGTGTCATGAATATGATAACTTAAAATGCTGTCCATGTGGATGCCTCACTATGTATTGCGCCTCAGTGTGAGAGAATGGGCAAGGGAGAAAGAAAGATAAAGTTTGTGCATGTGAGTGCTTGCAATAAAATGATACAGACAGAAGAGCAACAGTGCTCAATAGGGAGCTCAACTCCTGTAGCAGATGGGAACTAAACGGTGAAGCCTGAATTCACAACTGTGATGTTCCTAACAGGGCCTCTGAGGGTGGTGCAGTGGAAGGAGAATGAGTCGAGTGTGGATGCTTAGGGAGGGAGGGGGACCAACACTGTGACAGATAAGGACTTCACAGATTTTAGATAACAACATTCCAAAATTCACAGAAATAGTTCCAAATTCATGAAAAAGTTAATAAAAAGCAAAGGAGTAAACCCATACAGAAGTATGGCGGTGCTGCTTGTGGAAAATAAATCAAATGGATCAGAACGCTATCTAATAAAAACAATTATTTGATGTTGTAACTATGCCACAATCATGCCGGCCATTCATGCATCTGTCCTTGAAATAAGTGTGAGAATACATACTAAGGAAAAATGGATGGTGAAAACTGATTGAGGGACAGGAAGTTGTTTAGCAGGAATAGTTATGATCAAAGAAATCCACCTAATGCTCCATTAATTTATAATTTATATTATTATATAATTAAATTCAACACCTTCCTACCAGCATTACCACAGTTGTGCATCTAGAACTCCACTCACCTGAGAATATGAGGAGAAACTTCTCAGAGGACGATGAGCTACATAATAATTGTCCACATAAAAATCATATTGAAAACAAATAAATTCTCAAATGTAACAAAGCATTCCTACATATTTCTGTGTTCCTTTTTTTGCTCCATTTTGTCCAGAGCAAACGCAAGTAAGGGCACACACTCAGACACATATTTGTTCATGAATACAACATATGTGCTTCAAAACTCATAGTGCCTCTTTAATTTCAACACAATTGTGATGTTTATAAGAACACTTTAGTGAGCATAGCTGTGATCTGCAGCAGGAATAATTAGAACGAGGTTTTGTACCTGCACCTGCTCCTCTCTGTTATGGCTAATATGCAGAGGATGTGTGAATGCTCCCATGCAAATTCACGGTGAAGCAAATTAATCTAATAAGAGGAAAACACGAGGGGTACAGAAAGAGAGAGACACAGGAGAGAGAGCGAACGGCGTAGACCAAAGGAAAAATGGACAATGTCGGCTGTTTCCAAACTCGTTTTCTGCTGGTACTCCTATTTCCTCCCACTGTCCAAACACGTAGGTTTGGCAAACTGGAAATTCTATATTGCCCAGCGTTGCGAGTGAGTTTGAGTCTGTGTGTGTTAGCCCTGTTAACAATCAAATAAACAATGGACCTATCTCCTCGTGACACTGCACAGGCTAGCGGGGCCTGTGTGGTGAGCATCTCTATATACAGCCGAGTGAAATATTTGCAGGGGCTAGCCCAGTATATTTGTTCTCAAAGAACGTGTCTTCTGCTATCCTTATCCTAGATGTTTTGGGTACATGGAATATATAGTTGAAGTAGAAGCTTCTTATGCATTCAGTGGTATCGTCAAGAGCTAAATATCCTTTTATCCTAAATTTCCTCTAATTTCCTAAACACGAACAAGTGTTTTACTATTTCGACCCAACTGCCAATGGTCACCATATAAAGTGTAGCAGATCTCAAAGACATAGATGTCCTCCAACTGTGTTTTGTTGCAAAGTAACTCTGTTTACAACATATAAACATGTTATTATTATTGTTTTATAGAGCTCCTGGAGTTGATCTCACACAATCACAGCATTTAACAGTCCAAATCAAACACCGCCATATTGGCAGGAAGGACAAGTGAGAGTGGGTGGTCAAGCAATATCTGGAGCTGGTCATATTTGCACCTGGTGATAGGATAAACATGGCTGATTTTTTCAGTAAGTTTAGAGTTTTGTATTGTGAGCAATGATTACAAGGAAGTGCAAAAAAACAGAACCATATTAAACTCTTGATATGGACCTGCATCAAAACCTTACCAACCTAATCTCTCTGCCTAACTTATCTAATGTCATCAGAATCTAATCTCCCTGCCTAACTTATCTAATATCATCAGAATCTATCTGTTCCTTCATGAAAAAACCTGCTGACGAAGACCAACACTGACCGAATCACCAAATACACGCAGTCACAAAACATTCTTATAGGGTTCTAACAAGCAGGAAAATCAGTCAAGTCCTCACCTGATGACCAGCTTTAACCTGCTCCAGAACTTTGTCGTAACAAACTTCCTCCATGTCATGAAGCTGTTGAATCTGAAATGGACAGAAACAATTGACAACAGTTTCCTAGTCATGAATAATATTTGAGTTACTATACAGTATGTACAGTACAGGCACACTGTATAATAGTGACAGAGAACCTTCATATTCTGCTTTAGGTCGATCTGTTTGTCTGTACTATGCAAAGGCAAAATATTGGTTCATCAGTCAGCACATTTATGAAACATCCACATAATTTTAAAATGGGTAGCTGAAATAATGAAATCTGACTGATCAGCCTGACAAACTACACTACAGTGTATATATTTTTACATATCATCAGTTTAGTATTATTTTACCTTGTTGGTGGTTTTGATGCCTACAAAGGTCTGTCCAAGAGGCACTGGTCTGAAACGACTGTCAAAGAAAAAGAGGCCAATGTAGGGGTTGACATGAAGAAAGGCTGCCACATCCAGGTAGTTAGGTAGGGTGGCTGAGAGACCCAGGATCCTGATCATACTCTGAGTGGACTCCACCTAAAAATGCAACAACACTGCATCAAAGATGACCCATTTAACCAGGCAGCAGGATGATAGGCCTTTCTGCCTTTCCACATTATTAGTGGACCTCTGTCATAAGTGGCCAGATGTAAATAGCATTCCTTGAGCGAGCACACATTCTTGAGATAAAATCCACAACCTCTTCCCAAGTTGGGACTTGACATGAATAGGACCCTGTGAGTTGACAAAGAAGCTATTTAATGAATAAATGATAATTGTTCACAGACCAAGGCGGAAGAATGGGCTTTACTAATGTCACACCCCACCTGCTGAGATCCAATCATTATACAGTGAGCATCCAGATAACCTGGATGCATGTTAATGCAAGGTGTAAAAACAAATCCCGTGATCAGATCTCAGTATTTGGATAGTGTATCTGGATAATGAGGACATATGATGGCACGAGGTGTAGATAATGACTATGTCAGATGCCTACAATGACAGTGCATGTGATACATGAAGCAAAACCATGGAAAATGTGTCTATTCTGACCAATGATGAGTAGCCAGCTTTGTTGTCAGAGGTGTGGTGAAAAGGTTTTTGCAACTCTCCTCTAGGAAGTACTGTAAACGAAACCCGAGAACAGAACCCGATGGAATTTCTGTGTATCTTTGGATACAGGTTACCGTCAAATTCAGAAAACACAATTATAGTATTGAGAATGATGTTAACCTGTGTCACTGGCATGGGGTTTATGTTTTTATATTTTAGACATTTTTATCCACAATTATTGCTTTAACACACTTTTTATCAAAATTCTACATTTTGTGTATCGGCATGTCAGAAGAGAGAAAAAAGGTACTGAGTGGGTGGGTGGGGTTGCTCTATCTGAGTCTCCTGCTGGATGTAACAGGGAAGACTGGTAAGGCCTTTAATGTGATGCAGTACCTGTCAAACCATCCAATCAAGATAAGACCAAACCAATCCCTGACACTAGCCAGGATTCAAGATAAACATTCACATTCAACGTGACGTTAACGTTGAACCCTATACTGCAGACGTGCAACATATTCACCAGCAGAGTCAAAAAGCATTACCTTATACATTTAAGGTTTTAACTTATTCTCTATACAGAGGATGAGGTACTGTTCAGGTATAACTACAGTAGGTAAATACAACGAAAGGGTGAACTCATGTTTTCACCAAGGTAAGTGAGTACTGAGTAGAATAAAATAAAAATCATAGGCTACAAAATCTAATTAATAGAATGTGATGATAAGTGTTGTCTTATTTTGTTGTGATGTAATTTGTTTTCCCCCCTCAATCCAATTGTAATGCTGACCACTGGGCCAAGAGAAATGAGCGTTTAGTGAAGCTAGATGCCCATTTATACCCTGTACCCAATTTCCAAACTAATGGTAGTGTATATTGTTTTCTCAAAGTAAAAATAACAGCAAACAGAAACTAAAACATCACCTGGTTTTCTTGTCTATGTGAATGTTTCTGTATGAAATCATTAGGCGTACATTGGGGGTTGGTTCGTCCCTTTTTACCAAAGCTAACCTTCAAACTAATCAGGGGCAGTAAACAAATAAAGCTGATGCATTGTGCTGAAAAGAAGATGCAATGTTCTCTGTCAATAAAAATAATGTACGGCCATGAAGCTGGAGAAGAAGATAATTCAGTCGTGGCCAAGAATTATAATACAAGTGCCTCCTACACGCAACATAGGCAACTACCTAGTGTGACAAGTGAGATGGGCTGCACACCCCTTCCGTAATATACATTACACAAAACACGCAGAGTGATATTTTCGTGCTAAAAATTCTTCTGACTTCACAGTGTTTCACGAGCAAGAATGAACATGACAGAAAGGGTTGATAGTGATCATGCACCACCCAGAACACTGTTGATCTGATAATTTGACAACAATATGGTTTCCTTGCATGGACCTGCTGCCATCTTTGGTTTGAAAATGTATCTTCACTGGGGTCTTCTCACAAGTGTTTCTCATTTAATGACCAACTAGACAAGCACAAGATAAGTTTTGGTAATATTTTTTGTGAAAATAAGAAAAAGAAAATCACATCACTGCAGTTGCAGGTGATTTCTTCCTGAGGTCTTGGTATATTCTCAGAACTGTATTATAGAACTCCTTGAGGTGAGAAACAACTGTGATTACATTTTCATTCATTTACCATCGGTCTTAGCAGTCTCCCAGCAAAGTAGGTATACTATCTGTTTGCCTTGTCTAATTGAATGAGCCCATTGTGCAAATGTAGCCTCGCCTTTGGCAGCAAGTGACCCAGGACTGCAACTGTGTGAGGGACATCACGGAGAATAACGAAGCTATTTTACGGCATTTTGAAGCCAGAATGATTTCTAAATGCATGTATTGACGTTGTTGTAATGTATTATTTTCTGAGTAAGATAAGCTCACTGATCTCAATAATAGCCAGACTAAAAGCAAGACTGTTTTTTTTATTATCTTTTTTTGCAATATATAGGAACTACCAGCATCAAAGGTGTTAACAAAGAAGTTAGCTCCAAATATAAAGCTATCCTGTCTTCAAACATAATATATTAGCTATCCAAGGAATGCATCTAGTTCAACCAAATAATAACAACAAACTTTCTATACATATAATATGTTTTATAGTGTCTTTTTTCGGTGCCACAATGCTAAGCTAGCTTGTCCACATTGTACAATGCTAGGTTAAATAGTTGAAACTATCTAAATCAGAATAGTCCTACACATTTGTTTCAGAAATTTGCTTATTATCAAATATCGTGACTGTGGTTTAAACTGTGATCCTTGAAATCACCAAAGAAGTTAGCTTGGCGAATCTATGTAAAACATTTTCTCAAAAATAATAAATCATGTCTCAACAGTGATGAAATACACATTATATAACAGGCTCTGACACATCCAAATGGGGATGTTTCACTCTGCAGCTTAGTAGACATATAATTCATCACACTGTATTGTGTTGAAGAAAGCTCTGATATCGGTGGTTTGTTTCTGCAGACAGTGTGGGTGTAACATGCAAAGTGAAATTCCAAGTACAAAATGCTTGACGCCAAACTGAAGACTGGCTCCAATTGGATTAGAAAACATTTGAAAAATGTTAGTGATGTTATTTCTCTCTTAAGGCATCAAAACCAGCTGATGATGCAGGAACTGTAAGAATGTCTATACAAATATCTGAGCTGCTATACTATAAGCCCTACAATACAGCACCAATGTTGAGCAAGAAGACAATGTTGAATTCTGATGTTGCTACACCACCGACTAATTGCTCTCATTTGTTCAAAAGGCAATCAGTAAGGTACTGAGTCATAATAAACCATTGTACTACTTACCAGCACGACACTGCCATCTTGGCACAGTTACATTAACTTAATAACTTAGTCTGCATTAAAGATGGAATTTCCAAAGACCGATATTGCAAATACATTTAATTGGTACTAAATGAAAACTAAACAGCTAAATCCTGAATCCAATCTTGATCATCCATTGATTTATACTGAGTCTTCCAAGACCTCTGTCAGTTCTATCCACAGAGCAGTGTACAGTCAAGAGGTTTCATGAAACCTGTGCTGTGCATTACAGGTTAAGGTGTACAAAAGACAGTCAGCTTTCCTCCAGAAATATCAGTAAACCTACAGATAAATGTGCTGTGAACCAAGTAAACAGCGGTCACATGTACCGACTACTTTTCAATTACCTTGTGGTTAACCCCACCAAGAGGTCTCCATCACTCACAGCAGCTCGTCCTTGCCCCCTCCCATTCTGCTTCTTTCTCTCAATACCTCAAGGAGAACCCGTCATTTTCACTCGTCTTCAGTAAATTTGACGACTTTTATTGATGTGATTTATAAGAATTAGAGGTGCACTGATTTATATACCGTTCATAATGTGCATAAATCGATAACAAAATTCATTTGTGCAGACAAATAACCATCTAGTCTGCCCTTCTTTGGTTCTGTCTGGAAAGCGTTTACCAGCCAATGAATAACACAAGCAGCTGCGCACCTCTGGGCCAAAAATATTGTCTTTCATTATTGAAATAATGAGGTACCAGGCTTTGTACAGCATGTTGTTTTGGGGAAATTCATTCATCGCACAAAAATTCTGACTGGCAAGAATAAACTTGCCATCTGGACCTCTTCCAGGGATGTATCTGAAAAAGCCTGAATCCTGTAAATCAGCTACTTTGTTATCAGAGACTTAGTGCGTCTACTTAATGAGTAGACTAAATAAGTAGATTTTTTTTTGGATTGATAAAGTGGGTTTTGCTGAGTGTTTAAGAACCTTGATATGTGGAACCATAATCATAACAGATCATCAATATCTGTGCACAATACTTCAGAGTCTAGGCTAAATAAATAGCAAGACCTTTCAATGAAATGATAATTTAATTTGTCATTTATTTTCTCTCAGGGAAGTAAGAATGTTGATTTTTTTTCTTAGCATTCCCTTGTTTCAAGTGGCATTTAAAGGATATGAAAGCCTAAAAGTCCATGATTCAGTACCAAAATGTCAACGATTGCTGGGCAAGAAAAAACATTTGAGAGGAAATACTGGAGCTCTTGGTTTTGTTTATTAATTTTTCCAATGAGTGGGGCTGGGCAGCTTGGCACATACATAAAAAAAGAATCCAAACTGAACTGCCACAATTCAAACCAGGAACAAAAAGGCAGGGTAATCAGACTATCACTGATAAAGTTGGACCCACCTGTCTGATGGTCCTGGCCACCAGGCTCTCCAATACAGGTCCTCGGTCCTCATGGAGAAGGTGAACTTCATCCAGGATCAGGAGCCGTACAATCTGGGAAAGCGCAACATCCCCAACGCTCTTCCTGGTCACAACGTCCCACTTCTCTGGTGTGGTCACCAACATCTGGACAGAAGAACTCCTTCTTTTAAGTGTAATGTCATTACTACTACAGTCAATCAACGAGAGTATAGTCACAAAAACTAAACAGGCGTAAATGCTCATATAATATCTGATATCATTATCTAGATGTCATATCTAGATGTAGAGATCATGGGCCCTTTAACAACAGACATGGAACATTTCACACAGATTACATTTGCCCTACAGCTCACTGGTGTGATCAGTGCTACAGCAGATGTCTGTCACTGTGAATTTTCCACAGTGTCACGTTAGAGTCTATGGTTGGGTCAATGGTTCCTTTTAAAAGAACTACATGAAACAGCGTCAAAACATATTGCTTTTATCAAAGGTCAATATAATCCTTCTCTTAGCTGCTTAGTGCCTAATAATCAAGCACAAAAAGTGTTAAAACGAATATTGATGTGTGAGCTCTTTCATCACAATTTCTTTACAAGCATTTCAAGGAATCATTATGGTTTAATTTGAAATCAATCAATCAATCTGTCAGAGATTGGTGACAGGTTTACTCAAGTCACCTGCTGATATGATGTATCCATTACGACAGCCCACTATAATCTACAGTTTAAATTTAAAATATTTGCAATATTCTGAAGTGCTCGACTTACCAATAGTGTGTTACCAAATTGGACATGCTGCTACCACTTTCATCATCCTAGTAAAACAACCACTTATATCTGTTTGACTATAGATCTAGATTAGGCAATATGGCAAGTTAACTTTTCCACTGATTTCTCCCTTTTATTATCTGAGAAACTACATTCAACATAAGATAAAAATAATATTAACTTCAGCATTTGCAGGAAGGTTTGTTACGTCACTGAATATTTTTATGTTACTTACTAGCTCTAATGGAAGTGTATTTAATTATCAATGCAGATTACTTGCAGAATTATGTCCACACATTTCGTAAAAGCAAGTTTTATGAGCAGTGCTTATGAACATTATAAACTGCATTCATTAAAAAGAAGGAACATTAAAAGGGGTCGGTGAAAACCACAAACCTTGTCATACATAAGGAAAGAAAAAGAAACATGTCCTTTTAATTCGGTGAAGCAGCCTTTCACCAGAGACTAATTTGCAATTGTCTCATCATACCTTTGTACAAAGGTTTTAAAAAAGGAATATTCTTTACTGTGACTTGCAGAGTCCAACAATAGCCATTTGATTGCATATCGTGCAGTAGAATCTGAATAATTCTCAAGCAGGAAAAAAAACAACAACCATAATTTGACCAGTAGCATCTGGGACCTAGGGGTGGGATTAGAGGTGCACTGTTCACAACACATGATAGATATACAAATAAATTATCAATGAATATTTCAGTAAAATCCACAAAGCTGCCAAGATTCTCCTTTAAGTTTAACACAAATGCAACCACAACAGGCTTGATCTGCTAACACTGAACTACCACTTAACTATTCCTGATGCTGTCTGACCAGTGATCATCATACTAGAAGAGAAGATCATTTACAGGATGTTACATAACTCACTATAGACTGACATTTCAGTAATATCTTTATCTATATAGGTTGCCTTCAATGGTTCCTTTTATCACACACATTGTGTTAATCTTTCATATTAATAACAATATTAAAGCAGCCTCACCAGGTATAACCTCAAAATAAGCCATATTACACAGAGTTGTCTCTGTTTGTGTTCTAACTTCACATAAACATATGACCTTCCTTGTCCTCCAAATGAAAGAAAAAGTGTCTGTGGGGAATCCCTAAATGTCATTAACCAATGTTTCCTTTCTGGACAGAAAATGAAGAGGCCCTGGAAGTCCCATGGTGCCATCCACCCGCAGACTGGCATCCTCATAGCAGCATTCCTCCAAAGCCTCCCAACTGTTACCATTGTTGCCATGGAGCAAAAGGGATATAGGGGTTAGGCAGAGGGGGAGGTTAGAGAAAGACATTTACTTTAATGCAATTAGTAAAAAATTGAATTAAGCCTATACTTGCTTCACAGCAGTGATCTTGTCAGAATCAGAGTAAACATTCTCAGAATTACCTATAATCTGTGAGATTGATCTCATAATTCCACAATGTCTTAAATCTTAAGTCTGTTGCTATGTCAGGAGTAAATATTTTGCTGATTTTCTCTGTGAAGCTGACAGCCGTTGCACTCTGCAGTCTTCCACATCCCAGCTGATCCTTGTTATAGGCACTTTATTGAAATTGCCAGCCCTGTGCTCATTAAGATCATCAAGGCAAGTAAATACCGTGCAAAACTAAAGGACTGCAGTGAAAATGTTACATCCCTTGTGGTGGGTTTAGTAAATATGCCCCAATATGGTATTCATCACAAGGGAAAGGTAGGCATTTTTCATTAAGTTTTGCTTGTTAAAAAAGTCTAAAAAGAAAAAAAGAGTCTATTCCAATCCAAGAGAAAAGCAAAATCCTTGTTTTTTGCATCATAATTTAAAAATCCTGGAGGAATTCCAAATTTACCCTGACAAAAAGACTACAGTGGAGCTGATCTGAAATGTGCCATACTGGGTGTTGAATCCTTCTCTTCTCCCCTTCACTGTGTCTTACTGCCTCACAAGAAGAAGGTTCGAATACCGGCCATCAACCTCCACACCTTTCTGTGTGGATGTTTCCAAGTTCTCCCCCGCGTCTGCGTGGGTTTCCTCCAGGATCTCTGGTTTTTTCCACACTATCAAAAATACTGTATGTGTAATAGCCTAATCACTCCTGCCATTGCCCTTCATCAAGGCACTGGGCAGAAGATCTGGAGTTGGTCCCCGAGTGTGTGTGTTGGCATGTGTGTGCTGGTTAGGATGGGTTAAATGGAGAGAAAAAAATTCCCTACAGGGATCAATAAAATACTGTTCCTTCTTTTTCTGTCTTTTTTTCTTTCTAAATAACTGTATCGTGAATATCAAGCACAAATTGTTTTTAAGCATGGAGAGCCAGAGGAGATAGTACAAGAGCAAGTGAGAGAGAGACAGAAAGAGAGAGAGAGCGAGCGAGCGGGGGCTATGATCGAGCCCAAACATGGCTGAGATCGTCCATCATAGTCATACTGTGGCAACATGGCTATGTTGGCATATTTTCCCTGAGGGGCCACAAACAGATTGTTGTCAATGTACAAACAAATTCATGTATTAACTCCTTTCTTTCTATTTTGGAATTTAAAATCTGCATGTTGGTTAGTTTTACTTATTTAACTTTGGAATAAAATGATACTTAAATGATGAAGCACTCACTCTTTCTCCTGATTTGTTGTTACAATAGGGACCAAGAACTGCAATTACTTCAAAATTGAAACAAAAAAAAAACAAACAAAAAAAGTGCAAACATTTGAAAAATAAAGCAGTAACTTTGAGAATTTGGGCACTTGAGCAGTGCTCTCGTTCCTGATGGACACTGACAGAAAGAAAGCTTTACCAACCCCCACTACATTTTTACAAATATACTATGTTGCAGATTATCAAGGGTAAAATGTGACCAATAGCTATTAAAATTGATGTTTCAATCCGAAGCACAGCAAACACACAACCCACAGTGCTGTATTATAATTGAGAAAGTGCTGAGAACTGGGTCAGATTGGTTAGAAAATATGAAAAATGTTAGGGATTTGTGTGGGTTTTGCCACTTATCAATGGTAATGAAATCCATTGCAACAGCCTTACTATAAATATAGCTTTATTATTTTAATTTTGTAACGATACAGGCAGAAATTATTTCTCCGCATTTAGCCCATCCTGCTATGAGGAGCAGCGGGTAGCATCCACATGGACGTGCAAACATGCGTACACCTGCGCCTGGGGATCAACTCCAGATCTTCCGCCTGCCTTGGTCTGGGGGCAATGTGGGTGGGTGACCCAGACAGAAAGGTGTGGTGGTCGACCACAGGATTAAAATCCACAACCTCCTTTCTGTGAGACAACAGTGTTAACCACTACCCCAACGCACTGCCCAATTAACTACATCCTACATAGACCATGCCGCGATACATTGCGTATATTCGATATATCACTCACCCCTACGCTACTACAACATATATTTCAAATACCTTTACCCAAGACAGAAAAAAACAAGTATAGAAAAAAAGAAATTCATGTACAGGAAAATACATCCCCAAATTACTAAATACTGGATAATTTCTATTTCACATGGATACAGTGTTATCACATATTCTAAATGAGCTTTGTGGAACAAAATGTGCTTGGTAATTTATTGTGGAATTTGTACTTCAACTGAAAAGATAAGGTACTGTGGAGAATGACCAATCCTGCAATATAAGAGGCTAGAGAACATACATTTGTGAGAGAGATTTGGGAGAAGGAACCACTGTGTTCCCTTTGATGAGGCTGTGTGTGCATACCTGTGTTCGTAGGATCTCTCCTTTGGTTAGCTGCATGTCTCCAGTGAGTTCTTTCACAGCAATGCCCAGCGGTTCCAATCGCTTACTGAAGTAATTAGTCATCTCAGCTGCCAAGGCCTTCATAGGCGCCACATACACTATCTACAGTTAGAGAGAGAGAGCGAGAGAGAATAAACATGACATTAGAGAAAAGGGGGAATGGAGGATGAGGATGATGGGGAGGGGGTACAGAGAAGAGGGAGTGGAAGGACACTGATGATAAATGAGCAAACAGCACAGTATCATTTGTTCCTTGGCAACCAGCACAAATCACAATTTATTGAGAAATATGATGCCAGCCACTTGCATGGAAAAAGTTTAATAGTGATGTATGAAAAGTGGCTATCGTCACTGGCTCGCACTGTCTGCAGCGGAATGTGTGAGAGAGCGTGCAAGAGAGCGCAGGTGTGTGGGTGTCTGTGTGTAAGCCATCATGATGAGAACAAAGCTTTTCTAAGTCTGAATAATTTATTTGAGGGTGTGCTGTGGTTTGACAGGTTTATGAAACCCAATACCAATATTTTTTTAGACATAGCTGCCAATAGCAGGTAGCTTGCATATATATTCACGAGCCTATATTCCAATCTTTGCCATCTTTAATTTTTTTACCACTTTTATTTTTTTTTTTTTAAATCAAGTATTCACATCACAATCTTTTTGTTTTTACCCGTTCAACCTTGGAAACAACATTCAAGCCATTCGCTGAAAGTCTTCACCTTATCTACAAATGCATTAAATTGAAAGATTAATAGCCACTCAAGAAGGAGGGAAGACAAAATGTCATCTAAATCGACGTCACTCACTGGTGGCTGCAACTGCATCAGCTGTTGGCATGATTCAAATTCCCCTGGTGTGTAGTTTTGAATAAACATTTTTTTCCCAAGAACAATAAGGAATCTGACTGCCTCAAGGTTTTTCATTCAAGTTAAAATGTTGTGTGGCAAATCTGGCAAACAGCGGGCAACCTGTTAGTTCCTGGTTTAGTCAGATTACAATTCATTGCCGCCATAATTTTATTCAAATATTGAACCATTCATATTGTTGTCTTCATAACAGGATTTTTAGACATGATCAGTTAAAACATTTGACCTTAATCATAATAATATCCCAACATCCTAACTTGGTTACATTTATTACTCTTCTTTGACTAAATACCCTCCTTCATATTCAACTGCTCTTACTCCATTTCATTCAGCCTGCCTGTATAAATTCATTTCACCATCTTTAAACAAAGTGAAATTTCAGTATTTCTTAAAGGTTTGAGGTGGCTTCCTGGAGCCACCTCAAAGATTAGTAAGGAACCTCTAGAGGATTCTTAAAGCAAGTCTGTTATAAGAAAGACATGCCCCTTCAATCGAAAGCGCTGCGCTGACGCCATCATGACGGCAGTGACACACAGTTTTACTAGACATTAAATGCCCGGTGGCAGGGATGACACAATCTATACAGGAAGAGGTTAACTGTGGAAAACCTTATTCTCATAAAGTTGGTAATCAATCAATCATTCAGTCGTTGGAGAACACCCATGTCATTGACGTGTGTGTGTCAGCCTCTAACCTTAAATTCATCCTTCTTGATGACACCGCCAGGCTGCAGGTGCTGGCGGATCTCATGGAGGACTGTCAGCATAGCTATGTTTGTCTTGCCAGCACCAGTCGGCGCACAAATCAAGAGGTTTTCATTGGTATTGTAGGCGGTCTCAAATACCAAGGACTGGATCCTATTCAGGCGCTTCATCCCTTTAAACACCAGCTGCCCAATCTGGAAGAGCACACACACACACACACACACACACACTTATTATTAATATTATTATTATCATTAATAGCGTTAAATACTGAGCTTACTTTTCCTTGACACTTTTAATTACTTTAATTATACATTTGTCACTTGGTCTGTTCACTGTAACAACACTCCAATGGCAGAGCAGGAGGGAGAAGCCTGTAGTGATTACATGTCTTATTACATACCAAATGAGAACACATAATTGGTCTCTTGTCCACATATAACCTCCCTCATGTTGATCTTTACCACTTATTTTCTCTAAAATACACACATTTTGTATGGAATTTATTACAGGAAGCAGTGCAAATAAAATAAATTGACATGATTAAAAAATAAATAAACAAAAAACTCTTATCACACTGATTGAAGATGAAACCGTTAAGTAGTATGACACAGTTTCTTCACAGAGTCTTCAAAAAAAGTGCAGTTCCACACTTGTGATGGAAATTACCAAGAAGCTCCTGACTTCCTGAGGTCTTGAAAATATTCAGTGAAAAGACACAATTAGATAACCTCTGAAGCCCAAGCAGGCCAGGTATATCAGGAAGCAAGTTAATTATTTTTAAATCATCACAAGCAGAAGCAGATCTAAGTATGCTCACACATACAAGGAATTTGACACCAGTAATCAGCGTCTCTTTTTTGTGCTTTTCTTACATTTATCCTCTCCACACAAATACAAAGGACTAATAAAAATTCAAATAAATACAAATGAATAAATAAAATCTTTATTATTTTTCCTGAAATAAAGAACATAACCCAGTGGTGCAATCGCTGGGCAATTGGAAGGAACAGGAGTGGACTTGGTTCATGAGGAAATCCCTCCCTGCAGGCATGAAAGTTGTCGCCCCCTGGTGGAGATAGCTCCATAAAGCCTTAAAAAGTGTAACAAAGAACCCCTTACCCAGGACTGGATCTTAGAGCTTATTAAATCACCACACTAAACACATTTCAATGTAAAAGTTAAATATTTATTACTACAAGTGGCCTGAAAAGAAAATAGTGTATTATAGGACTGTAAAAGTAGTAATTTTACTTCCCAGCATGACGGCGAGCTTTCTGTAACTTCACAAATGGAGCCTGTCGCACAGATTCACTGATATCAAAAACACCAGGTAGGATTTTACTTCCCTTTCTCGATGTTCACATCAACACTACCTACACACGTTTGGAAACAAAACAAGTAAAAAGGTATGAGTATAGCTGGAATACGACATTATTTAAATTAACCTAAGGCTCTTTCTACCTTCTCTGAACTTCAACTTTAGAGGCTGGCCCTCATTTTTATTTATCGACTTTGTCCGTTTGTAAAGAAAAGCCAGCGTCCCCACGCTCCCTTCACATGCTAATTCATGCAAATGCATGCCCACCACAGTATTCACCTTGAGGTAAAGCATACATGATTTAAATAGAAAGTTGCCATCTTTTAATGATCTTTGGAAATCTTAACTGCTTTTTATTCTATTCTAAAATCTCTCTGGCCTCCAGGTATGTTAATATTGTTAGACATTTCTTCCAATTTGAATTCCAGGTGTGCCTGCCAGCCGTTATTTCTATGGTATGGTGACGCTATTGTGACACAGGCAGTTACTGTACAACAAATGGCAGCTGTAAGTATTAGGCTAAAGAGAATGAAACAATGTGCTTTTAAAAGAATATAGCACAATAGATCGAATATAAATGTCATTCATGTTAATGCTATTAACACAGGTGAAAAATACACGATGGGCCTCATATATAAACAATGCATCTGTACATTGGATTTGATTCATAATCTGTGAGTGCAATTTGATGTTTCATACTGGTAAATGTTTGTACACAGGCATGCAATTTACAAGTGATCTGGAGCGCAAACAAAACTATGATTATCATCCTACAACTGATCCTGATCAGTTCCTGATCAACGTAAAATAAACAGTGTTGTAAAAATATTTCGTAGAGGGCCTGATAGTCAGTTTAACAGAAAACAGCTTCTATATTCTATTTATTTGAAGAGAGAGATCAACAAGACAAGGCTATTTTCTTGGAGCTATGTTATTTTTGATGTAGGCAAAGTGACCATGACTGCAGAAATCACTGTACATTCCTGCACCTTAGTGTATTTGGAGAGCTGTGTATTCTAAGATGTGTAGTCTAAAAGTTCACATATTTAACATGAGATTAGCATCCTGTATTTATGGCTGATATTTCTGAGATCATTTAGATCACTAAAATCCATTCTGATACTAAATCTGCTGGCCTTTCTTCTCGCCATAGAAGCGCTTGATTCATCAATTTATCCACACAGCAATACATAAATTGTCTTCTCTTCATTTCAAGTTGATATTCTGCGGAAATGTGCTGCCCTTTGTGCAGTTTCTCAGGCACTTCATTATGCTAATCAACAGCTTACTAGAACATGCGCTCAGTTTAAGATCTGTCGGGATTCATCAACATGATTGCCAGGAAACGAGAAAATTGGATGTTGTCGGACATTTCATGAATCAGATTTGGACATTTCTAGTTTGTACGTTTTCAGGTACACAAAAATGTAAAAAGGTTGACAAGTAAAGATGACAGACATATCGAATCAACACATAAGACTACAAATACAATAAAAATATAAATAATAAAAATAGGTCTGGAATTCAATTGACCTAACCCAAGTGTTCATAAATGTGTGTAGCAGTTTAAATAGTGAAGCATACATTATACAGTTACACTGATTATCCCAAATTGTTCCTGAACAGCCATAGACCAGTGATAAATAATAAAATGACAAAAGACATACAATGTGCACATAACAGCTGAAATAAAGTGACAAAAAATACAATGCACTATGCAATGAGGAAAGTTGAATTTATGGTAGACACTTAATTTGGTTAATGCGTAGTCTACACAAATACACCTGAGATCGGCAGATCGGCTGTCTCTCACACCTGATCCTTCCTCTCAATCACATGCCCACCACATCTCCAGGCCACTTCTTAGGCTGGCAATATCCCATATACTTCCTCCTAGACATAACTTTGTTTAATCATTATGCCATATTAGTTAAATAATTCATCGAATCATTATTGATTTATGCTGTCTCCCTCATTTATTCTGACGTCAAAAACAAGCCTGGCAGTAACAATAACTGCATCACATGATTTTACCAGACATGTTTTAGGAAATATGTTTGAAATGCTTGACAAATGCTTGTGAACTTTTCAGAGATGTGCTATGCTTTTGAAATAAGTCAAAGCCTTGAGACTTAGCAAATTGCAGGTCATCACTGACTATAACTTGTTGCTTCACGGTGAATTAGCCCCCTTATTACAGCTAACTCTGCCTGTTTACATTGAGCCTAAAGCATCTGTGAGGTCCTCAAAAATACAGTGCGAAGACTTTGCTGAACCCAGCTGGCTAGTATAAAACCATACACATCTGTCGCCAAGGTTTCAGCAGCATGGTTAAATAATGATTCTAATGAGAGCAGCTGTCTTAGTCCAGGGCAGACCCAATCTCTCAAACCATGCTAGAACCAGTGTGACTCACCTGCTTCACTGCTACCGAGCACAAACACATTCTGCAGGATGAAGATGAGAAATCTGTAAGAGTAATTGTGAGGGCATGTTTGCGTGTTTAAAAGATAGACCGCGTCATTGAGTGATTGAGTGGTTGAGCCATGTATGCCTTCTGAATACTGTAAGTTGTACACAGCAGTGGGATACTGGAAGTGTGTGAGCATTTATAAAGTGCCCATCAACCCATCACGACCAACACTGAGTGGGATGGAAGTCGACAGGCTCATTAAAACAGCGGACACAGCCTACGGCCATGTGCGCAAACTGGGAGGACTGGGAATATCCTGAAATCCAACAGCCACTTAAAGCATACTAATTGGACTCACGTAGATTGCACGAGTGATTCAACAGCAAGAGTTAAACGGCAATGTTGTCCATATCCATTTGTCTCCCTATTTGCAGGTTTAGTAGTGAAACTGAGATGGCCACTCTTTCTGTATACACAGGAACAAGCTGCTTATTTTTCTGATGCCTGCTGCTTTGTGTTATTATGTGCTTACTGTATGAGTCTATATAGTCTATGTGCTCCTAAACTAATTAAATTTCTCTGTGCATCGTAATGGGAAGCAAAGAGATATAATTGTTGTCGTTTTCATGCCATCCTTTTAATTACTTTCTGGTTCCATTTCATTCCATTTGAATTGACAGCCTGATCAAGTTTTAATTGCCAGTTTTTGCAAACGGCTTATCAGCATACTACAAGCCTGCATACAGAGTAACTAAATGACCTGGCCAACCACAACCTGACACACATAGACACTCACTTACGCAGACGTGCCCGTGCCCGTGCGCGCACACACACACACACACACACAAACAAACAAACCTAAGCCAGTGCAATAGACACATATGCCAGTGAACACACTTCTGCATACAAACCATCCACAACAGATGCACGGTTGACTTTGACCGAGTATGGTGGAGATGCAGCAAACAGGAGACCCTTTCATTTCCTTACAGAGCAGCAGCAGGGGGAAGAAGGGGGGAGATGGTGCAATGGAAGGAGGGGGAGAGATGGAAGTTTGAGATAGTAAAGAGTGAGGTAATCTATCACCTCTTGAAGAAACAGTTGGAACCTCAGACACCTGGGAAAGTACATGATTTTAGCTCAGACGGAGAATAGAAAGAATACCATAGACTCCAAGGAGATCATGGATATAATACTTAATCTGTTATTTGTTCTCACTAATTGAAATGCTTTGCAAAACATAGCAACATTAGAAGGAAGTAAGGGTTGATGACTATTTGTTTGGAGTAACACTGTTATTTTCCAGTAACTTGTTGTGCGAGAGGTTGCCACATGGGAGATGTGCATCTAGAAACTTCCAATTGCGCAGAGGGCTTATTAAAAAATAAGTGTTATTTTGCAGGAAGAGGCAATCATGTTCATGAAACTAAGTGTTTGCAAAAATGCCTGGAGGCGTGTCTAAGCTGTGTGTTAACATGAGGTAGCACGGATAATGTAAACACACTCTTGATTCAAAATGTATGAGTGGTTAAAAGCTGATGTACGATAAATGCCCATCAGCTATCTGCCCATCAGTCTGCCGGTGTGTAGATACCCGTTAATAAAAATAGATCTATACAAATATTGCATATTGGTTGTTAAATGCAAGTTTCACCAATAAATAAACAGCAGTGTTTGACTTCAGAACTTCATCGACAATTATAATACAAAAGCCAATCAAGACAAAAGCTCGAGTTAGCATCAAAGGTGGCAATGTATTGTCACTGCTGCTGCTCTACAAAGGTCTGAACCCAGTCAGCCAGGTAATGAAAAATATGGTATATAGATAAATGAATATGAAAATTAGATGTGAAAGAAAATAACTGACAATAATCTCAGATGTTTGTATGTGACAATTAGAGCAGTGTGTAAGAGAGGAGAAATGGGAGATCAGATCAGGCTCGAAAGCTTCTTTTCTGAGGGTGATTTTCCATCAAAAAGACATTGTTGTAATAAATCCAAGCTCAATGTTGTGCAATTGTTTGACCCAGGAATAAGCAAAAATACATGAAATGAAGATATTCTTAGTGTCCATTTAATATGTGTTTGTGAGTAGACAAGGAAACATACAAAATAAAAACTGGATGAGAAAAAAATGTTTTTTTACAGATACCTTCCAAAGTTCCACAAATTGCATCTCCTGTACCACTAAACAATCGTTCTGCATTCCTTAATCATTTGTCATTGGATTCTTCTGTAGTTTATTGTTACTTATGGAATGTGGTTGTAATATTTGTATGATGTTTGATGTAATAGTCTCTGTTGTGTATATGTCTCTTTGTATACACGATAAGTTGGGTGAAACATACTACTGAAGAGTGATGTTGCTCTCCTTCACAGCATACTGAGTAACAAATTTATTTGGATAAATTAGGAAAGCTTTTACCACAGTGGCAAATGTAGGACGCCTACACTTTGATTCATTATTTAAAAAGCACCCTAATAAATTCCCCACTTTAAATGTTTTACAAAGCTATTAAAGGTGTACCAAGCCCAGCACAGCCATCTTTCCCATTATTGCTTTCAATAAATGACAATCGCACTCTGTGTAAATGGCTGGAGGAGGGTGAACATCAGACTTTTCAGCCTGCCTTTCAACACCTTCCTAATAGCACATAAAGACTTATTAGGCATTGTCTGCAGGCGCTTTAGGAGTGAGGCAGTGTTGCCCAGGCTTACATTAATGAATAGAGCTGCAGGTTGACAGAGGCTAATTCACATCACTCAGTCCAAGAAGCTCCTTATCAATCTATATCAGTCACAGAGAGTCTTGCAGAGATTAAGCGAAAACTGCGACAGACCTAGTTAGAAACTTAAAAACATACGCTTTTAAAAATGCAAAGCAAGAGCTTATGTTTCAGAAAAGTTCTATCAGTTCCTATTCAGAACAGGAATTTCCCAATGACTGATAAAAATAAACATCTTTCATTTCAAATATGACAGTAGTCCACAATTCAGATTCAGGTCTATAGCAAATGCCTGCAGATTCAAAAGAGCGACCATTAACATTCCTACTTTCCTCTGTGTATGGAGCCACGAACTCCAGACTTCATGTGTTCTTTCCCCCTGCTGCTTACATCCTTTGGTAACCATCAGATACACATACCAGTGTCCCCCATGGAAGTGTAATAATCATCTATGTGACACAACAATTCATGTCTTCATGTTCATCTGCTAATAAAACTCAGACAACTTTGCCACGAGTGACCTTAAGCTCAAGACTGATGTTGACATATAAATTACTAATGAATGATAATGTAATAATAATGTGTAAATCACAGCAATCTGCCAGTCAGTTTCCACAATTGTTTTCTCTGGATTACTCAAACAAGGAAATCAAAAAAGATTTTTTGACTTGTTGCCTCATTCAAACTGCTAGGGTAAATAAAGAGGTCAGGCGTGAATGCCCTCTGAAAACAAGTGGTCTGAACAAGGAAGAACAAAGCCAATGACATGAAAACATCATCATCATTATTATAGAAACATAGCTGTCACCACTGTAAGACTCTCACGTCTCCATTATCTTACATATGTCTAAGGGGTTAATGGACAGGCAGTAAAGGACTCTGCAACAAGCGATTAAAACTGACAGTCACTGAAGAGACTTTGACAGGACAAACACACACATTAACGTGATATGGCATCATTAACTGTGGGAGCTGCTCAGATGTGATTAAATCAGGTTTATCAATTTGTCACAGCATAGATACATGCACGCGGTTGCAAGCATTAATAGTAAATTTACTGAATCCTGTTAATTATGACATTCATTAGCATGACTGACAGGAAGGTTAAGAGAGGTGAGCAATTACACTGATCTCAAGAGGTGTGACAAAATGATTCCCTGGTTTATGGACATCAAAAGTACTGTACACCATCAACAAAAAGGCCAAATTAAGAGAAGAAAGGCAACCGTTTATACTGCTGCATGCAGTGATGATGGATTGCAAAGCTCACTCCAGCAGACAGGAAGGGAGCTTTGCATTTCAGAGACAATGATGTGTATGGTTTGCTAACTTTCCCTTCCCCTTTCCAAGTGGCCTGACTAGACAGCCTGCTGGCCTCTACTGGTATGGCCTGTGGAGGACAGTGGAAGTATATGTACGCAAGTGTATGTGAGTGTAGTTTTGTCAGTCAAGCTGTCAGTCAGAATGACGGGTCATTATGTCCGCTGACAGCTGGCTGAGAGCTACAGCACTTCCATTAAGCGGGGACATCACTCACTGGCCACTACAGCCTCAGCCCTCTTGTGTTCACTGAGACACTGGATAACAGGGACCATATACTGAATACTCCCATGCCCTGCCTTTTACACAGATAGTCAAAAATCTGAATTTTTCTGATTGTTTCAGTTATATATTATGGCAACATTAAACACAATATTGTAATATTTGTGTCACCTATGATAATGCAGAAATGATGCAGAAAGATTTGGCATGAGAATAAACACATCATACATGTTAAATGCAATGTCAGCTGGAAAAGCACTCATTAGAGTGCTCACGAACACTATGGATCAACTGTCATCTATGTCTCCACCTGTCACTGATGAGACAGGTTATTGACTAGATCACTGTGACCTCCCTCAGCCCTTAGAGACACAGACAAACCATTCATTGTAACATGGCCAATATTAAAATGAATGACAAAGTCAGAATGACAAAGTTAAAGTCTTATCGCTGTAATGATACTATCAGATTGATGTTTTATTTTTGCATGTGTACTTAGTGCAAATATCCACCCAGTTTGGTTACAATAGACTCACTCATTTGAGATACAGCATTTCGAAGAATGAGTTATGGCCAATTGATTGTGGCATCCAATTAGAGGAAAATGGTAGAAATTTTATTTGAAATCTGATGTCTTTAAAGCTTGTATGGCATACATGATCTTGGGGCTTTTTCTTGTTTGCTTGTAACTGCTTGGTTAAATTCCCTAAATGTTTACTATTGCTGGCCTAAAACACTTAAACTAAATGCCAATATTGCTGAAATGCTGTAATACGAAAATGGTCTCCGAACCTCACAACCAACCTCTGTCATGGCACCCCAGTGACTCACTGGGATAAAACACATACCACATAGTGCCGCCATCCCGTCTCAGGACTACTATACCTATCCATCAGTGACGGGTGAATGCATTCCATAAAATCACCACAGATTGGTCAACATTTCAGCACATTTGGCACAAATTCCAGTTGATAATAGCTCATTTCTCATTCTCTCATCCGCAATAAAATGATTTTCATAATAATGCTTTGTTTTGCTTTTTGACCATGCTGGTATTTATACATTATCTATTTGTGTGTTATTATTTTGAGAAATTATTTGACTCTTTCAGTTTATTTATGTTGAGCTCCGAACTCCTCTGTATTTTGATGGGCAGTGGTGCAGCCCAAACTCAGAGTGGAGGATGGTTTTCATTGAGGAAATTCTCAGTTGCTCTAGAGAATCTTTTGGAGAGGCAGATGTCTGTCAAGCAGGTCCTGAATTTTGTGAGGTACAAAAGTCAATTTTTAGATTTATTATGCTTCTGCTTTTCTCTCAGATCATTTTCTATTGGTGTTTTTATTAAAATATATTTTCATTTTTGCACCTGTGTTTGCCAAAGCTCCCTTTTGGCATTTAAAGTTGCACTTTAACCTTGTGTGCTTTTGCATGCTTTCAGTCATCATCTGAGCCACGAGTACACATCAACTTACAATAAACACAAACACACAAGGACATTGACACAAACAAGGACACACAGCTTCTTACCTCATCCAGTTCAGAGATGTAGACTGGTTTTTCTTCAAAGCCAACAGGCATAGGTTCATTGGGTGGAATCTCCACCTCTTCATACATTTTAGTGTTATCTCTGTGGATTCCCTCAGGCAGCAGCAACTGATTGTCACACAGAAACACAAAACAAAATATAATCATATAATAATAACAGCAACATAATAACGAAATGCCTACATATTTTTCCACATATTTGAAAGTTTTGGGGAACTTTTCTGGTACAACCTGTGCCATTGAAAGAAATTCGCGGCATAATTAGATGAGTAGTTTCTTTCACCTGGAAACAACTAAACTTGGACTGGACTAAACTGGTTTGCAATTTCTGCTTTAAGGATTTTCCTGCTCCTTTCTCGGAAAACAACTACAACTATTATGCTACTGTGAACTAATCTCATTACACAAGCTTAAGTTTCGTCAACTTCAAAGCGTGATTTTCAAATGAGCCATTAACCCAAAAGTAATACGACAGGATATTTCCATTTTGTTCCACATTTTTCTTCACAATCCTGTTGTTTGAGAGCACGCAGCTTGCCCATGTTAAAGCACAAAATCAAATAATGATGCAAATCAATAAGTGCTACATGACTTCCACTGACAGTATTTGGATATTTTGATTTGCTGGCAGCTTTTAATTATTGAAGTAATGTTATTAGTAATGCTAGCTCTCGCTGAGGGGAAAAAGCTACGGATTCAGTTCGTTTCTATGCAACCTTTTTGTGCTATCTTTTCTGCTATCGTTCCTATTTCTCAGCAGATAGACACAACACATTGGACATTTCATCATTTTTCAAAACATTCCCCTGCCTGGAAAACACTTTTTCAAATTCTATTCCACTGCTGAACAGATGTTTGATGCTTTGGAGAGAGACATCATTTCTTGTGTTTCTGTCTTATTTTTGTCGTTTTCTTGTCTTTTCAACAGCCACTAAAACATGGTATTCACATCCGTTTTCACCGCCACAAACTGAAAGTTGGGGGAAAAAAATCAATACTTTGGCAGATTTGCAGTTTTGTTTACATGCTGCATTCACAGAATCTTTGTACGATTCAACATCAGAGTTCACAAGTCATAATTACTGCTTGTGAGGCATTCAGATGCTCACGGTTGGAATACAAAAGGCTAATTCAATTCTTTTTCTTGGTACTATGTTATTCAAACCACTGTTTTTTTATTGACCCTTTCAGTACAGAATATTTTTTTCATTTTACATTCTTAAAGTAGTAATCTGCACAAATGATAAATAATCAATTATAAGACAAATTTGAATTCAAAATGGTCACTTAAATGCCTCTTGCAAATTGGGTGACCTTAAAGGTTTACTGCATTTCACACTGTGGCATAAAAGATCTTCATCGTAATCTTTGTCAGACTGTACGATATAAATTCTGCTTTATAGATCATAGTCATGATAGCAGTGACAGAGTTTGTTTAGAATTTTGTTATACAGTGATTCAGGGCCACTGTTAAAATTGATGACTAACAGACTCATCAAATCATCTTTGGACTGGCCAAAAATCACACGTATGCATGAGAAGAATATTTGATTAGACCTGGAACTCCTTGCTACGTATTCAACATCACAGGGTTGGTTGTGTTATGAACATGCAATAAAAGCTATGTTTCTTGTGGTTTTACCAAATAATACTTTGTTATGCAATAATGACAGTAGAATATTTATTTCCCTGGGTATTATTTTTCCTTCCATGTATAGCCCCACAATGTTTTCTCAGCTGCAAACTGATGTGAAAAGGCACAACCAACTTACACAAAACAAAACAAAAAATGTCAGTCAATTTGGACATAATTTCTCTGAAATAAAAGTAAAATCTCTGGTGTACCTTAAAAGGTTGAAGCATTTGTAAAAGAAGGATTACATAATGAGACAATAACTGATTCAGATATCTGAGCCTCACCTTGGCTCCTCCTACAAATGCAGGACTCTTTGTGGCCTCTGCATAGCTGTCATATACATTTGGGAAGCGAATGCGTTCATAGACTCCGTCTCTGCTGAGCAAAGGTTCCCGGCGTGCTGTGAGCAGAGCCAGCTCCCTGTAAAAGCATGAAAAGCAGGTATTTTTCACTTTAAAATAAAAAAGAACAGATCTTTTGATTTTAAAATGCTACATTGCAAAAGAAATTTCCATGTGAGGAGCAAAACAGATGTCAATAGGAAAGTGTGTGTGGATGTGTCAACCCAGTGCTTGGATGGTATATACTTTGCCAAATGATTCTGGAGAGCAACTTCTCTCTATCTATATTTTTGCTTTAGAATGCAACAGTTGATGAATGATGTTTTTTTTTAAATGGCCATTTTGAGTTCCATCTTAAATATGTCTTGATATATCTTGATATATTTCGGCCAATTTTTCCCTTCATACTACAGTGGATTTGGCAAACATTTTAATTGAACTAATCACCACTTATTTTGTTTTCATTCTCTGGAATTAAGCTTTCTGAAAATTGCTCCACCAGCCAAGACCTGCTGGTTCAGTCTTTATTTTTAATGCTCTAACCAAGTTCTCAAGAAAAATGCAAACACTTGCAGGTTTTCATGCCGATATGTGAGAGCTCAGGTGGTCATATAAAGAAATAAAGAACACATAAGATATGAAAGTCTAAGAGAAGTTTGAAGCGCTCATCTACCGTTGGGCCCTCATCTCTTTGGGGTCAAAGACGAAGGAAGTATCTGAGCAGTCGGTGTCTTCACAGCCTTTCCCTTTCTTCTTCTCTCTCTTCTCCTCCCTACGGTACATCTTCATCATCTGCTTCTCCTGCTCCGAGTGGATGGTTACCTGGCACCCATATATGGGCTTGGCCACTTCACTACGTCCCTTTTGGCTGCCATCTGGATGATAGAAAAAAATAAAGAAATATAAGGAAAATTTAAAGAAAATCTAGGAGAATGCAACATTTTCAAGAGACACATGAGATTGAATTACAAAATATAGAAAACATGGCAAAAGAGAAAATTTTAATTATTTACATCAGAACTAAATTAAATTTTTTCAGGGGTCAGGGAGCGCCAGTGGGTATTTTGATGAGGGCACCAAAATCACAGAACCACAGTACTTAACATGCTCATCATCCATTCTAGTAATCAGGCTGGACAAATAATTTTGGGCTTGGCCCAAAACATTTCAGGCTTAAACCCTGATGTCCATGTTCCACAATTCCTCAATTCGGTGTTCCTAACACCAATGAAATAAATAATCGCAGCTGCACTTCAGGTAAGTTGAATTAAGTGTCACTAATAAGAATCAGCTGCTGGATACTTTAAAGACCTGACTATGCATGTGAAGAGGGCAGCAAAGTGAACCATCATTGTACACTTGACAACAGAAATATGAAATAAATACTGCCCTGGACAAATGAAAAAAAAGTCAGTTACTTATGACTTTGTGAAAAGGTCTAGGTCATTTTAGGTCATTCTGACAGCATATAAAATGAATTTCTTACAATATCACCAAATTGAACTGATTTAAAATAAATCTGTAATTTCTGAACAGACTTTTTCCACATAACACCATATGACACTGAGTTTCATTTGGAACTAAATAAATGGCAAATTGTGAGTAATATGATACTGCAGTAAACCGTAAAGGTGTGCTAGTGCAGAACAGCACAAATATTGCAGAGTACTTTTGCATGTCCTGAAATTGTTTGGAGTAATAGCTGAAGGGCCCACTGAGATCAGCTTTAGTTGTGTGGAGTGGGTCGAGGTTCCCCATTGCAGCTTCCCTTTTCAGTGCACAACAGCTCAATAAAAGGTAGAATTGCTCTTGAAAACAGATGAGATCTGATGATTGCACTGTGGTCTGGCTGATTGACTGAATGATTTCTTCTTTATCTGGTCTAGCAGCTCTAACTGTTGTGTGGCCTGCCTCTCATTCTCAGCTCCACTCCTCCTGTCACTCTTTGCTTCCTCCCTTCATTCCCCCACCCCAACCTCCACAGTTAACTCCATTTTTCCACAACAGAAAAGATCTTGCGGTCTAAATCTGAAAGAATGTCTGAAATAGAAAATTAAGATGCAATACAAAGAAAAGTTAACTGAGGAAAACTGCAGAAAATATGAGGGATATATTGGAAAATATGAGGAATATATTGGAAAATACGAGGGATATATTGGAAAATATGAGGAATATATTGGAAAATATGAGGAATATATTGGAAAGGTGAAAATATGAGGACAATATTTGAATTTTGGAAAATATTTGAAATGAGAAAAAATCTTTTAAAATATCACTAGTACTGTTACTGCACTAGCTGATGTTGTTACAGAATATCCAATTAGATTTTCTTTATTTACTTCAGCATACAGTATGTGCTGATATCTGCATCCACAGAATGCTGTTTTCTGTTACTAGTCATGCTCATAGCTATGCTTTGCGTTTGAAGAGGAGCTAGAGATTCTATTTGCATCACAACAATCTTAAAATCTCATCGGAGAGTGGACAATAAACATCATCTTGTTAAATTGACAATAATTTGCTATGGTACATCAAATGTGGTAAAACATTTCTATATACATTTCTTGACACATACTGAGGCACAGAAACAGCTTTAGTGACCCTGTCAAAGACCTGGCACACACGGATGCAAACACTCTACCTGGTACGAGCTGTCAATGTTCCACTGGGCTAACCCTCTCAGTGTGTCGCATTACTGATTTACAGAGCTTTAATACATGCAGCTCAGTCTTTGACACTCCTTGGGTTTGGTGCAGATTATCAAGACTAACTGAGAGAAGGCGGACAAGGGAGTGTGAATAAGGTTGAATGGGTACTGGAGCACGAAACCATGAATTGTATGTGAGGATTTTATAATGAACAGGGAGCCAGTGTAAGCTGTACAGAATGGGAAATTGTACGTTTGTGGTGCATTTGAGAATCCAAGCAGCACCATTTTGAACATCCTGTATTTTGCTGTTGATTTTATATGGGAGACTGACGAAAAGTAAGGTCATGTTATGGATGTGGCCTTGAATCTAGTTATGTTAAATTATACAAACAATGTCCTCAGTGACAATGTTTTCATATGTGCAAAACACAATTACAATGGGGGACAGTCAACAGATTTTGCAGGCAAAGTGTGGACAACAGGGTCTCATTTGTATGTATTGATCAGTGTGTATAGTTCTGTTTTTGGTATAGTTAAATAGTTAAATAAACATATTAAATTAAGTATGTTTGAATATAGTATAATATAGTTGTTGTATAATTGTTAAATTTATATTTCTCTTTCCTTGTTTGTGTCTTTGTTCTGGATCATTTCACTGTTTTTCTGCCTATGCTTTTCAGCTGCTATGACATGCAAATTTCCCAGGAGCGATTTCATTCAAGTTCATCTCATCTCAAAAAACATACCACTCTTAAACTAAGATTTAATAATAGGGGATCTATTATTTCTATTACTATAGCTGAACAACTGAGCAGATGGCATTCAGCTGAACTCTCATACAAGCCAGTATGGTTTGCCATATTGAGATTATTGTAAGTAGATGCAGTGTAGATATGTGACTGCTTACGCAGTCAAACATCTGCCTTCTGCTTGGGAAGAGAAAAATTAACAGGCAGAATCTAAATGCAAAAAGGTAGCTTATATCAGGAAATGCTGACTCTTAGATTTCAGGTCTGCAGTTTTATGACAGTAGTGAGAATGGGAATGCATGCCCCCCCCCAAAAAACCCAATGAAATTTTAGTATTTTGGTGGCATTGTGAAAACCACATTTACGGATTTCCACATTTGTTTCAATTATTGACTGCATCTGTTTAGATTTTGCACTAATGCTGCATCCTTATATTTTCATTTGCTTCATTTTATGTCAACTTAATAGAAAGGGCAAAGGCCTTAGAAGCTCCTGGGTTATGGCATTATAAATACAAGAGAACTTATAACAGCTCCACTACTAACAGGTCCCACTGTCATGTCTTTACTTAAACTGAACCCAGTGCTGAAATACAGCTCAAACTTACATGAAATATTCTTTCCAGTTATTGTTGACTTTACTTCCCACAGTGTCAGTTGTAAACAACAGCAGCAACAATTCTGTGTGAGCTCATTGTGAACCTTTTGTTCCCAGGTGTTGGGTCTGTGATTTTACAGCATGGCCTAAGTTACTGATGTGACACATAAAAGTGAAACAACAGACATGATTTCTTTGTTTATGCTGGCTTGCTCCCACCAGATTCAATGTGCTACATTATGTTTACAAGGTTGGGTTTTATGTTCAATACTTTGAATTAGACAATAGCTACCAGATGGACGCTGTTAATGGTGGCTAACTTGGTTAAACAGTGGTACTGTTTGTCTCCACATTCTCCGCCTGTACACCCTGAATGTAATTTTTTGTCCTTTTCATTTTGTAATTATCTATTAAACAAAATTAACCACTGCTATTGACCTGCAAATATTATGAAATGGTCGTGACGCATGACACCAGCACAACCACACTTGTATGTGTACTCATAACACAGGGCAATCAGTGGGCATTATAAAGGCAAAATGAATCACATTCATTTTGTGGACGCAAGACGTTTTATTAACTTGTCAAACAATGTCAACATTAACCAACATAAGTGTGATCTTACACTCCAGTCAGTGACTGTAATATCCAAAGCAATATAATCTGATTACGTCTGACTATATCGAAACCAATTAAAAAGCATTCTCAGAATCTCATTTTGTCTCACATACCCCATTCAAGTTCTCCGTGATTACCATCTCAAAGCTTCCAATTCACCGTTCATGATTACTTATAGGATAGTTACACTATAACCCATATCCTCCCAACCTTTTCATGTTCTGCTTCTTCCTATGCCTCAATGTAGGTCTGGCTCCTCTCACATCAGTTCACTAGTGCTGTGTTCAGATAGATATTTACTATACTATATTTATTCCCTGGACATGATTGTTTTTATGCAAATGTAAACAAACTGAGGGCAATATTTTCTTAGCAAATAACAACCAAGACCTATTTCAAAGACTTTTCAGCAAAGACAAGTACAGCATTTACAACCCACCTGCTGTTGTTCTTGGATGCAGGCTACATGCTACATGATTCAGGCTACATGATTTAAGTCCTGAGAAGCAAATTAGCACCCCTGTGTGCATTGTTTCCAGTGCATAATCTAGAACAATTGCATTTTTGCAGCACCATATAATAACCATCACATGCAGCTACTGTTTTCAATTTGCACAATAAAACTTAAAAGTAAAACAGGTGTGTTAGTTTGATTTACTTAATAAGGTAACATTCAATGCGTTTGGTTGTTTTACTTTGAATCATTTATGTATGCAACTACTGCCACATATTGCACGTGTGGGACACATCAGTTTGTTTAAAATGCATAGCACTGTATAAGTTACAACAGTTCCTCATCTGTTAGCGAGACTATCCAAACAGAGTTCTGTGTGAATTGGCTGGTTTTCTTTGAAAAGATATTTTCAATTTAAAGACAACGATGGGATATTTTGTGGGAAGTGAGCCTTCCTGTGCTTGAAATGCCAACCTTCATTACTGATATATGTAAAATAGCATCATTGTCTGTCCAGTAAAGGGAAGCGTTTTGTGCTGAGCTCGCCTCCGGGTAGAGTGCAAATCACAGCCGCACATCTCAGAGGTCAGTGCAAGATAGGCGGGGTTTACAGATCGGGACCAGCATTTTGTTTTGGCCAGCAAGGAAGGCGTAACTGTCAGGCTGTTGATGTTGTTGAAACACAGCTGATATGCCAAGGTGAGAGGGCTTTCCTCATGAGATTCTTCATACAACCGTTATCTTGTGATGGACAATTCAGGGATCATTCTCAGACACACCAAATATAATTTTTTCATCCGGGGTTGGAAATAGGGTTGTAAAGGATCATGGTTGATCCGGGATCCGTTTGGATCACCCCTCACGGTGGAGCATGCAAATGATCTGCAAAGTTTAGCAATCACAGTGAAATTTTGTTTTACTGTCAGTCACTAATGTAACCGGACTGTAATGGAGAGTAAACACATGTACACATATGTTACAACTTAGTGTTCACTCACCTTTTTATGACCATTTATGCACTGGTTTGTGACTTTGGAGCCTTCATGCTAAAAACTGTATAGTTACTCGAAGGTTAAATGGATCATGACATGACAGCTAACATGGACATTGATTGCAGAGTATTGCTAGTTTGCTGACTGAAAAGATGCCTTGATGAAAAACAGCTCAAACTTCCCTAATCAACAAGTTAATTACACACTGCCAGGTATGTAGAACCATGTCCCTGCAGAGTGCATATTAACCCACACAGAGACATACAAATCATTTGTCAGAGAAGCATTGTATATTTTTCGCGAAAAACAATGCACGTACTTATGAATGTGAAAGTGGGTATGTTGGTCTTATTTGAACTGCCTACAAAGTGAGACAATTTTCATTTTCTGCGAAGTATTTCCTTCATCCTACCCTGGAGAACACAACAAGCACTCCCAATTGAGAGAGCCAATGGGCTCTTGTGTCCCGGTAAGACAAGCTGCCATTAGTTATCCAGCATGCCCAGCCAAAGATTTTCTTCAGATTTCTTCAAACAGTACACCCTGGGAGCCTTCCGCACTGGGGGGGAAAAGGTAGTCACATGCAACCGGGAGTCAATTAAACCACCCATGGTTGATTGACTTGTTTTCTTTTGGGTAATCAGCAGATGAAGTAGTTTCTTCATCATGGAATAAATTTTTGTAATACTGAAGCCTAAAATAAAAAATTTCTACGTTCATTTAAAAAGGACCACTGAATTTTTTGATGTCGATTTGAGTGTATATCAATATCAAATATAAGCCAAATATTACATTTATTTTTTGCAAAAATACTGTTAAATATTGACATTGTCAATATGACAGAAACTATCTGACGTTTTTTACACAATGCCCACCCCTGCACTAGTAACAACTCAGTAGTACTTATATTTCAAAGATTGTGTTTGAAAAATGAAAAAATTTAAAATTTTAAAATTTAAAAAATACAACAATTTATTCAAAAGATTTGGCCTTAATAATTCCTTTAAATAAATTAGTTATTTTTGCCCTGATCTAGTGTGGGTGGCATGGGGTCATGATTGACAGAATTAGAGACATTCCTCTATCAAATTGCCTTCTGGAAGCATAGGGAGAACTATGACTCAAAACTTACCACGTTACCATTGGCACTTTAAAAACTAACGCCGTTTCCGTCTTTTCTTGTTACCAGCACAAAATAAGAAAAGTCCATTGTTAAGTCATGAGGCATACATACTACAATTATTTTGTTCATAACCTGTCAGACATATTGATGAATCCCTCCTGATCTTAAATGACATGCAAGCTGTAGTATGACTGCAAGAAGAAAGTATCCGTATCAGAAAAAAATCTGGGAAATAGTATCCTTTCTGGCTGATTGCTAATGGAAACTGTAAATTCCATTCCATCTTTCAAAATGCATACAAATGTTTGTACACTTTCTGGAAGTATATACATTGCTAAATGAAATGAGAATTGGTAAAAATCTGATGGAAAACACATTTGCAGTGAAAGGGTGTTTCCATGATGCAACATTACAGCATAGAAAACAGGCATTAGTGGACTGATGACCTAATCTAAACTTTTATAAATCTCAAGTAAAAACACAAGTGTAATATTAGACAGAAAACAGCAGTGGAATGCCTGCATTTACCATGAATTAGGCAATGCTATGCTGAAGGGATATGACAAAGTGTATACTATTTTAAACAATAAAGAGAGGAGTCTGAAAGAAGTCTTACATGACAATAAAGCAACTCTTTTCCACTCTATGAAATGGGCCAGTAACTGTGAGTTCAGTCACCACACTATTGACTGGACTGGAGGAACATCCACATTAAATCAAACCCATCTTTGAAACAAGCTGAAGCTAAACTATGTGCTAAAAGTAAATCATTTGGACACATCTCACTGAAATCCATTATGTTCGCTTAGCTTAGTTAGCTTATTTTACCAGTCTGTCAAAACAGTCCCTATAATCTGTCCATTGAATCAGCAGTCTTTTTTTTTTTTTCAAACTAGAAACATTTTTGAATTGAGAATCCATTCCATTGAATGAATCCATTACAGTGAATGATATCTAAATCAAATTATTCCCAAAGATTTCAAGATCGACTACAACATGGACATACTGTGAAGAAGAGCGCTGAATGGGGATGGGCAAAGCAGTAATAGCATGGGTATGGGAATGGGAATGGGGACAAAACTTAAGTTTCTCACAAGGGTAGCAGGGGTGGGGAGGAATGTCACAGCACTGCTGCAAATGACAATGTAAGTTACATCGGCGGAAATAGGGAGCGGCAACATTCACTGATTCACATCATTGCACAGGTATAAAGGAGTTGTACTGCTGCGAAATGCCGTATAAAACGTTATGGAACTGGAAATGCACCACACTGCAGTGCATCATGAAAGAGTGTGTTTTACCTCACTTACACTCACACGTGGACCCAAAAATACAGGCAAAGAAAGTTTAAATGCTACATATTAACAAATCATTACATGCTGTGTACATACTGAGTCTTCTGTGATGCATGAAATATTGAGTTTTGCATTAATTTAAATTCACATGTTAAATTTAAAGTTTGACTCACTCACTCAATAAGGCAGAATATCATCCTCATGCAGCTCTGGACTGTGAAGTGCTATTGTATTGTTGATAAAAATACAAGAATTGTATTGGATTTATTCATTTGATAAGGTTAATTTAATGAAAAATCATATTAAAATTCAAAGAAAGGAATCCAGAAAAAAGGTCAAATGCTTTGCCTGTACCACTGCCTTCAGTCTAATGACCAGATGAATAACCCCAACCAAACTGTCCAAAATCAACAAAATCTTTCTCAGCTATCACCGTGACAAACAAAGACCAGTGATTACAATACAGCTGCCAACCAACACTGTCTTGACATTTTGAAGCTGCATGGTAAATAGTTTGTTATTCTGTGACGATCTGGTTGCCATGGTGTCTCACCTGGTGGAGAACTGAGCCTGTCAGGTGGCATTGAAAGGAGACAGTCAACTATGGCAGCCCTATGCTGTAGGAGGGTGGAGATCATGTCCAGACCGTCTGGGCCCAGAAATTCAAACAGCTGCAGGAAAAGAGGAGGACAGACAAGTTAGAAAGACAAAGCCAAAAATACACACCACAATGCAGCAAACACACAAACATGTTTACACATCCGGTGGTTCACCTGCACCCCAAATACAGTATATCATTAATGCCAAGCCTGAGCACCTGATATTTAATGTCCACCTGGTATTGAATTTGCTCAGAAATGCTTAGTGGCCCAAATATAACAATGTACCACAGACACAAAAACAGAAACAAAAACAAAAGGGGAGCAAAATAAAATTACCACCGTGCTAGAAAACAATCTATATTATTGCAGGAACAGAAAACCTTACCAAATGCAAATGGATGGTTAAGTTTACAGACTGTAATTGGAAAACTTTAAAGCCCAGAGTGTGTGATTTCTAACAACCAACAACAACTAGTGTGTATTTTTTCTACCAGGGTTAGCTTTCTGCTGATGGAGGTATAGATTACTCTTTCAGGCTCTCCTCCCATGGGAAAGCAACAGAAAGCACAGCAGGTGGTCTAAACAACAGACACACTTTGATGTAAGGTCAGACATCATCTTTGTTGGGGTTATCTTTGTTTTTTACTGTGGTCTCTTTGTTTTATTACAACAAAGTATAAGCTGGGAGTGAGTGAGAGGTGGGAAGGGTGAGGTCATCACCTGCCCATAGGAATTATTTTTATGAACTAGTAAGGTGTGGACTGCACTGGGAGTGTCAGATTCTCCTTCAGTTGGATTCTGTAACATCTGTCATTATGGCAGTTAGCCAATTTGTAGGGGGTAATTCTATTTTTTATTTCATTTCTTTAAAATCACAGCAACTACACAGTTCCAAACTAAAATATGTGCCACAATAACTGACACACATTAATTTATTACATTTACTGATGTTGATGACATGTTGTTGAACGGGTGAATCAGCTAAAAGTCAATAAAACCTGGCACGTTAATGAGCAGGTAGATATTTAAAAGTGACATTTTTTATATGGCTTTGTCAAGCGTGAATGCAAAAGGTCTGTCAAAACAACACAGAAAGCTGCAGGCATATCTCAGATGGGGTGCAATGTAAGAGAGACTGACAGATCATACCAAAAATACCTTTAATAAACTGAACTGAGTGGGCCTTGACATGTGTGAATGAAACGCATCAAAGCATTCAAATTTACTGTTAGATGAAAAAGGTATTTATTTTTGAATGATGATATGTTTTATGATTAGTAATGTGAATGAAGAACTAAGGAAGTAATGGTTATTTTTTTAAAAAAGGCCAGTTAGTAACACAATTTTCCCTTAACGACACATTAAATCTGGTGCTGTGCTTTATGAATTACATTCAGGCTGTACCTCAAATTATGCTCAAAAGTTAAAATTAAAAATACTACCAGCCTCTCTCAGTTTCTCTCTATTTCAGCTGCTTACAACTGGTTTCAATGTTCCTCACGTATATGACATTTGCAAGGAGACTCCCCCATTGACATCTTTAGATGTACAATGCTCTGTGTGTGACTCTCCATGCATCTACCTCTCTGTGACTGTGTAGTCAACAGTTGTACACTACGTGCCATTAAAGCTAACAGCGGAGAGCACTTGCTTCTTATTGTGAACCTGGAAAGCTGACACTTCAAGGCAGTTTCTGTGTGAGTGGTGGTGGTGAAACCTGGAGCAACACTTAATTATCTACAGTGTCTAAATGTAAAGCCTATTTCATATTGTGGTTTTCCTTAAACAATAGTGAAGTGCTCAGTGCTAGAACATGTCTGCAGTGTGTAGCAATGTAGCAGCATCACTGCTGTAGGAGAGAACAGGAGAGCTCGACTTTCCACAGCACAAGCAGTAAACTGATTCTTTGGACCATTAAGTAGCCGACAGAAAACTTTACAGTGAATTAAAAGAGTAGTAACAAGTGCTTATTTGCCATATTCAACTTACAGCATGCAGAGACCGAAGGTTCCTTACAGAGCTTGCAAATTCTCTGTTGCTAACACAATGCATCAGGGACATTTTGTTGGGCTGCTCAGGTGAACAGTGTGGAAGACTACCATAACACCGCTGACAAGAGAATCAAAGTGGGTGTAAATGCAGGGGAACAGTGAACCAAAGGATCATTCTAACCCATTAGTAATCATAATGGCCGATAATGAAATCCATAAGCCTGACATTACATTCATATATCTTTTCTCCCTTTCATCTAATTTGATAGTAGTTCCATATGAGACAGAGGGCTGACTTCTCTTGTTTACAAGTTATGTATTTTGCATGATACACAGCACTGTGATGCCTAATGCAGATATGAATTCACTGGTAGCAGCTCTGGTTTATTGTTTAAAAAATATTTTAATGTGTCTGTGACCATCGAAGAAAATTAGCACAAATTACCAAAGAACAAATGGAGGATTATTCAATTATATTTTTTTCCTCTAGTATGTTGGTGCGTTTAGATCCATAAAAGCTTCCCTGCGAGATGCTGACTGCCACACTTTTGCCTCAAGCATTGCAAATTTGTAAATGCAAGAAGTTAATATTAAATGTGCTTCCTCCCTTTTTGTCAGTCACTTGAATTTAAAGAAATGCACACCGACTCAAGTAAACAAAGAAGCGACACATTGAAATGCAAAAAAAATGGATATTCACCTACATGAACATACCAAAAAAGTAATTTAAACACAAACCTTGTCAAGCAACCAATTTCACCAATATTACACAATATTTCAGCTCATCTTTTTGTCCTCAACAGTATTTGTGTTGACCTCTTTCTTTACGTGTATGGCATTTAATGAGTTGACAGCAATTCCTGACATCGAGATTTTCAACGAAGGTCAAAGCGATGTAGAAGTTCAAAGTGTCTAAAAAAAACAAAAACTGTAAAGGTAAAGGCCAGGGGTGACTTGGCCCAAGAAGAAAGCCCTGATAAATCCAACATCTTGATAAAACCTAAAAGACCAATAGTTTAAGGTCAAGGTTACAGACTCAATGGCCAGATCATAAACAGTGATATTATGTCAAAGAGATGTCTCCTTATTTACTGTTGAGCTTTATCTGTAAAGCTGTTTGTTACGGGAAAATCTAAAGACTCTCAAAACATACAATTACACGCACTTCAATGGTACAATATTACTCCAACCAAGATTGTCTCAGACCAGATACGATCATGTAAAGGCATGCCAAGACTGCTCTCTGCATTGCAACTATTGCATTTTTGTAATTTATTTCTTGACTTGTGTTAAATTTACGACTAGGCAGACAAGTGTGACTTTAGATGTTAAGAACATTTTCAGACCAACATATTATCAACCAAACAGATGCAAGAGTCTGTCCATGACCTAAACAGCCAGGGCTTGCAGTGTCCACGCTACAACCTCTGTGTGTGAGCACTTCAGACGCCGACACACAGGTTTGATAGATTCACCAACGGACACCAATGGCAGTGTGATAGTTAGGTGAGCATTAGCCTCTGTTGTCATGTCTACAGTCAGTGGTAGTAACTAGAATTACATTGTTTGGTTTTTAGCATATATGTATGTCCCTTAGCATATGTGCTCCTTGTTAACTGAAACTGGTAATGTCACCCTGATGTACTTGTAGCTAAACATGATTAGCCTACAGGTCAGAAACGGTGCCTCAAAGTAGCTGAATTTCTGTGTCATTTGAATTTGATAAGTAGTGAAGTCAAGATAACGTAAACTCTTAAGACTGCTTATGCTTAATTGAGATAATTTTGGAAATCTTCTTCCCAGCGACAAAAGAGAACAAAGCAGAAATACTAAAGTCGTATTACACACTTAAAGCTTAGACAACAACCTTTATGCTGGTTAGGCATTTGTAAGATGAAGTAAACAAGTTGAAAGTCGCTGCTCTTATAGGTTAGGTGTGCACTTGACAGACTTAAGTTGCTTATAAACTTGAAACTACATTTAATTGGTGGTAATTAGTCTATGCATAACTGCACTATCTGTCATGTAGTATGACAGCTGCATTCCTTTAAATTAGGAGTTCAAAGTGTGAATTAAGATTTAGATCTAAACTAATCTAAATTGATCACATTGTTAGATTTTGGAATGCAGACCCTCATTCACCCATTCTGAAGGTGAAATGATTTATAGTTTAAGACTTATGAGTGATTTCTAACCTTGAAGTTATTTACATCGTCTAGCACCACCTTATTTCAGGGTAATACAAACCTCATTCTGCAACTCATCATCGCTTTTGTGGGATGTCAGCATTTCAAACAGGGAGGTGCAAAGCTCCTCTGGACTGGACGAGATCATGTTGCCTCCATTAAGGTACTTCTCCACCTCTGTTCTTAGGATGGATTCATCTACAGGCCAAACACCAGATGTTCCTGAGCTTGGCGCATCCACCTCATTGGCAAACCTTCTCTCACTCTGATGGCTGTTCAGGAAATTCATAATGTCCAGGCTCACATTCTGCTCTGGATCCCCAGAATTAGAGAGATCCTGCAATGGGTCTAGTGTGTAGGAGTCATGTGAGAAGGCAATGTTACACCCAAAAGTAGAGCCTTGTTTGGCATTTCGACAGGATCGCTGGGCCTGAATGAAGTTTTCCACTTGGTTTTCTCCTAAAAGACCCACCAGCTGTACCAGGGCAGCAGAGGAAGCTTCAGCTGCAGAGGCAGGAAAAGCACCAAACATCTGCTTAATGGCCCGGGTCTCTTCAGTGCCAACGTGATCTTTATTGTGGAAGGTCTCAAATAGAAAGACAGCAGCACTTTCAATAGCCTCCTGGCCATTCTCATTTCCCACTGCAAAACAACAGAAAAAAGACATTCACCTCATGCCTGCAGTTATCACTACGGCCTAAATTACACATTCTAAATAAAGCTGATTGATTTTAACAACATCATTACAACTGCTGCAACAATCACTATTCTCACTAATGGCAATCAGTGGTTGTGTTATAATTAAATATGAGCTGCTTAAAGTTCATGGCACAAAAGGAGGATTATGATTTGTTCTGAACAGTATTGCTACAGCATGAGCTCAACATTTGCAGTCCTTATAGCCAATTAATATTTCAAATAATTCACGCTTAACTGGGACTGCACTTAGTAAAAAATACAAAGGAACTGGCCACTTAGAGGCTCAATCCCAGAGAGAGAGAGAGAAAGAGAGAGAGAGAAATAAGAAAAACAGGTAGAGAGGAAGGAAGAGGCCAAATAGTTGAAAAAGGATTTAAAGCTGTTAAAATGGTCTAATAGTATATTAATGGTTGCTGCATGAAGCATGAATGGTTGCTTTCATCCTAGTCAGACTGTGGGTTTATTTGGAACTACGAAAGAATGCTGAAGGCAAGTTCATCGTGTCAAGTGTTGAGAGCATCATAACAACGAATTTCATTGAATGAGAAGAAAAACACTGTTGTGAATGAAGAGTAAATAAATGTTACTAAAAGTCACCACGGAATTTTAAGATAGTGCTCCCTGTACTTGCCCCGTGACCTTGACCTTAGACTGATTAGAAAACAAAATTGACAGCAAAGGTCCTGACCCTAACCCCAAACCAAACTGTCAAGTTTGATCCTAAATTATGCATGCAGGTCATCTGACAACGAGCAGCCATCATAAAAACCTAAAAACTCAGGTGTATAACGCTTCCCCTCCTCTACAGTTTTTTTTTTATTTTTTTAAAGTTTTTCTGATTCATCTACTGGTTAAAATGACTGCGTGTGTGTTTGGTGAAGATTTGAATAATAAGAGAATAGCATAAAACAATAAATGCTTAAAACCATATTGTATGACTTGATTTCTTTCTTTCTTCATATGATACCATTTATTTTGTTGTTCTTGCTTTTACATAATCTAAAAAATAATATCCTTAGACATCCCTACACTGATGTGTGTGTGTGTGAATGTGCGTTCTTGTGTGTGCGTGCATGTGTATGTGTGTGTATGTGTGTGGGAGGGGAGAGGTGGAGGGGTGGAAACCCTACGGAGAAGCATGTCGATTTGCCGTAAAACCTGCAGCTGTACTTTGCTGAAAAACTGCTGGACCCTTCATACTGACATTCTCTGACTCTGACAACCTACTGTAAAATGTGAAGTCGTCCATAATGTGTACTGGCTAAAAGTTTTGTGTTTTCTTTGTTCCTTCTTTTCAAAGTATCTCAATAAATACTATTGCCAAAAACACCATGCCAAAATGAAAGTCAGAAGACTCCCTGCCAAATAAAATGTGGATGTCTGAAAAGTGATAACTGTAAACTACTAGAAAAATGTACTAACTGGCAACCTTTTGTTGATAGAAATTCATGTACCTACAGGCATGAGTGAGATTGACTGATGTTGATATTTACCAATCTGTTTGGCTGCCACAAGGAGGCTCTTCAGTTCCTGATTGGCAGCTTGCTGCTTAGTTTTGTCCTGATGCTTGGTGCAGAAATAAACGATCTTTTGCCATGTCAGGCCCTCTCTGGCAAACTGCTCCTGTCTCTTCAGACGTTTCGTCTAACATGAGGGAGACAGAATTTTATTTCACATTTTCTTACACTTTAAGAAAAGAGAAAAGTAGCAATCACAACTCCAATAATTAAAATTACTGCGTTTATAATTTCCAAAGCTGGATTCGACAAACAAAATCTTAGGCACAATTTCACTTAATCGCCCCTGCTGACAATTGTTAGCTGAGTTTATTTTTTTATTTATTTGAGAGTTCTCAATTGCAATAATAAAAATGCTATATATTCACAATCCAATCTGACCTATTATTTTGTAGTGCTGTGGACTCCCTAAGACTGCTGAGGATATTGACTGTGCAATAATGTATGTATAATTTGTTTACTCTTAAGTACTAATTCATATTATTAGGATCAAACGGTACTTTTGAATATCTGTGCTATATAATATCAGCCAAACTATATGCAGTAAGGCTATATCTCACATAATGCATGTCCTACCGACATCAAACATGGCTGACTGATTCAAGTGTTCAATGTTTACAATGTTCCACAGTGATGAACTTTCATCCTTTTTTCTTCTGTATGGCTGAGCTCACGCAATTTTTAATTAACACAACAGAATCCATCACGATCATTGTGAGACTTAATTATTTCTGTACTCAAAGTGGTGCAATTAAGCCTGATTTGTTTTAATGGTTTTGTTTAATTCAGGCAACAATTCGAAAAGATGTGTACATTACAGTTCATATTTCCTATTATGACTCTATGTAACCATCAAAATATACCTCAGTAAAAAAATGTCTTCCTCATAGTTAGATTTTTCTGAAATACTGTAACTACCCCTTTACAATCGCCCAGGCTATTCAATATATTCAAACAATTTTTGTTAATCATAAATGGATTCTTTTATAGAAAAATAAATTAAAATGAGGCTGCTTTGGTACACCGTACTACTTATGAACATCCTCACTTTGACTGCACATCAGAGGATTTAAAAAAAGCTTCTTGCTTTAGAGAATTGAGGTATTAAATGTCAGCAAGGGTAACTTCAGTGAGTTCAATCTCCAAGGTCAAGCTAAGTATTAACACAGTGACTTGACTATAATACAATCAGTACTTTCATGTCTTTTAAAACAGCACTTTCACACAATCTCTATCAGACTTAAGGCTCATTTATGATCTGAAAGCTTACGGATATGGATGAAACGGAGCAGTACCACAGAAAATTGTGGGGGCAGAATCGGGCGATGTAGCCAATGGTTCAAGTGAAACCATTGAGACAGGACGAAGACATTGAAAAAGAAAAAAAGGGCTGAATTTTTTGAGTAGTGTTTGTGTCAGAATTCTCTGTCCGCACATCCCAATGTATTTTAAGGCCTCCCAGTCCACCGCTGTCTACAACTTTGCCTCCGCTTTTGCTTCTTTACTTTATAAGGATCTCCTCCACCATTGCCATGTTTGTTGTCATCAGAAACTTTTGATTCTGAACTTCCGTCTAGTGGATGTATTGCTTAACATCCATGTCAACGTAAAGGATACATGGAAGTTTGAGGGCAGTGACGGTTACATAATTTGGAATGGACTTATTTATTTTTGTACATAAAGGGACCATATATGAGCCTTTAGAGATACCCAGTCATCTTTGCCCTAGAGAAGATGATTTTATGCTGTAAGAATTTAACTGTGGATTTAAGGATTTAACACTCTCCCTGAGAGGTAATGATGAGAGGTACAATAGATTAATGTCACTCAACACAAGTTGGCAAAGTTCTGCCAGAAGCAGAACTTAGACTTCATAGATAACTGGCCCACTTTGTGGGCCAAACCTGGCTTGCTGAAGTGGGACAGTCTACATCCACTCTATATGGAGCCCACCTCTTGTCCAAAAATATAGACATAGCCCTAAACTTACAGCTAGCGTGAGAGCAAGTCTAGTCACAGGCCTGTAGAGGAACCATGAGGACACACTCTCAATGCATGTGTCCACCCATAGCATAATTTTTTTTTCATTGTTGCACCACCCCGTCATCCTGGCTTACGTCTTTCAGACACAAAATCTTGTGGAAAGACCCCATAAAATACAGCCTGTTATCTCTCATCGTGTAATCAGTCGTTACAGGTGTGCATGCAGGTATGATTCAAATCGAATAAATATCAAATTACTAAATATGCAGCACTTGCACCTCCCCCTCATAAACTTGGCCTCATAAATATCAGATCTCTGGCAAGCAAATCATTTTTAATCAATGACCTGCTGGGCCACTGTGAAACCTCACTACAAGATAATGACATTAAGCCACTAAATGAAGCCTCTCCTTCCAGCTACATTTTGGCTCATGCTGGACGTACTCCCAAAAATGGCAGTGGTGTAGCTCTCATTTTCAACCATTCTCTCAACCTAACCACCAACAGCAGACATAGCACAAATTTTTCCTCTTTTGAATCACTACTGCTGCACCAAGTGGATTTTGTTAGTACTGATTACTGGCAATCGGGCAAATGACTTTCCGTTCATCTTCAATCATTGATGATTGTCTATGGTGCAAGGAGGAAGGATATAGGCTAGAAAAAACATGACAGACCACCTACTGAGATGTGATCTCAATAAAGACAGCAAGCATATCCAGATACATGCATGTAATGAAAAGTGCGCATGCAAGTCACCTGATCACATATCAGTATCTGGATAATGTTCTGGATAGTGAAGATGGATGAATAAATACAGCCCGAGTTGACAAATTAAACAAGAAACAACTTTGGTAAAAATTCCACTTTCCATACTCTTGTACATTGCAATAGATGCCTACAGGTAGCTTAACCTGTGTTTTCAGACTAAAGCTCGCCTCACCTTCAGATCACAGAGGGGTGGAGCTAAGTCCTCCTTCTTGCTGACTGTGGAGAAGGAGCGAAGTGCACCTGTGAGCCGAGGTAGTAGAGGCATGCTTCTCCATCCACTGAAACAATGACTGACACACAAAAGACACAAACAGTAAACATCCCCTCCATTGTTTCCACATCGCAATGCCCACTGGCAAAGTATTACATACTGTACTTCAGAAACACAATAATGCTACTTTGATAGTTACCTGGTTTCAGACCTGTCACATAAATACGCCAGTAAAAGGGTTGACGTGGTTAATACATGTAGATTTCAGCCAGAGTAACCCAGTTACCTGGCCATATGTACCCTTTAACTGGTCTCTGTTAAGGTTTTTAAGTGTCCATGTCCATGGCAAACACTGTGGCGGGGGCAAGTTACGTCACAGGAAACAGGGAAGAACTTAAATTTAAACATAGAAAATGACAACAGAAGCAACCAAAACAATTTACATAATCTAATCAGCAGATATGTTTACTGATGAGTTCATGCTGGATGCATGGACAAAATTAGTGTTAACCCATATACACCTGTATTTAAGCAATTGTTCCCATGAATAGAATATTGTTGTCTCTTTGCAGAAATTGTACTAGAAATTATCTGTACACCACCAGTTGAAACCATGTCACCAACGAGAAACATCAAAAGCATAACATTGAACCACTAATTGACCTCTTCTTTAAACATTTACGTTTATACAAACAAGAAACATCTCTGCACAGGAGATATTTCCCTCAAAGGTCTCCATAGCCCTAATTTCTTCATCAACAAACATGACTTACTATATATATAGCTGATTAATTCTAATATTAAAAGATGTTGCACTTTTCAGCATTTGCTTCCTTCTCCGCGTTCAAGCTAAACCTCCAGTTTACACGGACTATTTTGGTGAACAAATGCTGTAATAGAGGAATAGAGGAATGCGGCTGTGATGTGATGTATGGCGATTTTTACAATTTTAGAATTCACCAAAACCTGGATTCAATTTCCATTGTACGCAGGCGAGCTAGACAGAAAAGTATGTAATCAAGTATGATAAGTTAGCCAACTACATTTTCATAGGTAGGGAGTTTTGTTTTTGTTTTCTTCAAGAGAACAACGTACGTGTAAAAGATTAGCCGTTTATATGCAACTCTACGATGATTTTTGGCAAATGAAAATGTTATTGTACCACTTATTCCTGTTCCTACTGATGCTCACTAGCCGGTATTACTGACACTTAGTGTTGCTAGCTAATGTTAGCTTGGCTGTAACTGCTTCCAGCGTCGTCCTAATAAACTACAGAGGCAGGGAAGAACAGTGACACCAAACAGAGGAATAAGGCACAGGAAGCTGCTACAAATGAATACTAACCTCCAAAACAATAATATTACAATAATATTACCTTTACAAGAGTATTTCCACTGACAGACGCGTGTGAGGACTTTGTCGGTCGAGATACGTATGTGCAGCTAAGCATTGTGGGTAATGTAGTTTTCATATGCGCGGAGGACAGCGAGAGTGAAAGCGAGCGAGAGAGAGAGAGAGAGAACAGTGAATTTGAATTTGACCAGATTTTTCCTTCTCGTTTGGTGTCAAACTGAACGCAAAGGTTACAAAGCATTTTGCAGTTATAACAAATTTAAACGTTTTATTTGTGTAAAAGGGCCAACAAAGTCTTCCTGTTAGATCAAAACAAAGGCAAACAAATTAAAACTAATAATGTTCACTCAGTTCTTTGTACAAACTCACACTCCATACTAGTTGTACACGGTTGCTCCCCTAAGCCCAGACTGACCTGTGTACCCCTTAGAGCATTACATTTTTGCCCAATTCACCTATTAATCCACAAACATTAGCAAACGGTAAATGGACTGCATTTCTACAGAGCTTTTATCCAAAACACTGACAATGTTTGCCTCACATTCACCCATTCATACACGTATCCACAGCTGTGGTAACCATGTAAGGCCCACTTGCTTGTTGGGAGCAATTTGGGGTTAGGGTCTTGCTCAGGGACTATCAACATGGAGGAGCCGGGGATCGAACCAGAAACCCTTTGATCACTAGGTGATCACCTTGCCATTTAAGCCACATCCACCATTTTACCAACTTTGCGCAACATTATGATGATGATAATAATGATACATTCAAAGTATAGGCACCTTTTAGGACACCTTCAATAAATTAAACTACTCAGAGTCAATGTAAATTAAAACAATATTATTTAATTGTTACAATAAATACAACAAACCATAACAAAACAGAGCAGACTGAGTAGCATTGTAGCAACTTAAATAAATATGTTTTAAAGTGATTTTAAACAAATGAATTCGGCTGGTGGATATGAAGGTAGAGGCAGTTCCAGAGACTGGGAAAGGTACAGCTGAGAGCCCAAACACCCAAGGTGCAAGGGTGGGAGGTTGGAATAGTGAGGAAAGTAGCTGTGTCGAACCACAAAGAGCAAGATGGGGTGTCAGCCTGAAGGAGATCAGAGAAGTAAGATGGGGCTTGGTTGTGCATGAGAGCTTTAAAGGTCTGCGTGAAGATTTTGATTTTATTCCTGTGTTGGACAGGGAGCAAATGGAGCAGAATGAGGTTTGGTGTACTTGGTGCGGTGCAGCAGAATGCTGAATAATTTGGAGTCTGTAGAGGTGTTTATTAGAGATGCCACAGAGGTCAGCTTTGGAGTCGTCAATTTGGGATGTAGCGAAGGCATAGACAGGATTATTAGTGATGTGCTTGATGGGATATTGACACAATCTGGCAATGTTGCAGTGTGCTGTCCAGGGTGACAAAGAGGTTCTTCAATTGAGAATAGAGGGGAAATGAATCAATGCAGATGTTAACATTGTGTGTAAATTGGAAATAATGCAGAAAACCTCACTTTTATTGCCATTCCTAGTCATCCAGGATGGAGGCAGTTTGTGAGGGCAAGTTGGAGAAAGCATGATGTGAGGATTGGTGGAGAGATAGAGCTGGGTGTTGTTTGCATTGCAGTGGAAGTGAACCCCATAACGATGAAGAGGACGTTGCCCAGGGACAGGAGATAAATAGCCCCAATACTGACTGCTATGGGACATCATCAATGAGCAATATGGGTGTCTCCAATGCTAACCAAGTGGATATCATTGATGATCTTGATGAATGCAGTGTCTGTGCTGTGTCTATAATGGAGAGGCTCAAAGAGGTTATTGCCATTGAGATTTGACTCTAGCTGGGAAGCAACGACCCTCTCCAGAATTTTTGGTACGAGTGGGAGATTAGAAATACAGGGTGGCGAGTTGTAGGTCAGCTAGTGGGGTTTGGATCAAGCAGGAGCTCTGAATGAAATGAGAAATGTGGTTTTCCATTGAAAAATTGAAGTTAGAGTGGCGGGTTGTGTGTGCCTGGTCAAGGGTGTCCAGCCAGGATGGATCGCCAGACACAGAGTAAGTTGAGGCAAGCTGTTGTTGCATATTGTCAATTTTTGAAATGAAGAATGGATTGGTAGGGACTATTGGTATGAAGAGCCTTGAGTTTTGATAACAGGTGCATAACATGAATTTTTCCAATAGATAGCAAATTATTATAGTGAAATTGGAAATCAGTAACCTCAACCTCCAAATTTTTAACATGTAAAGAAAAAAAGGGGGCAACCTTGAGAGAGACCATTCAAAGCGAGATTCCCTACAGCCAACATGTGCAATAGAAGCTGTATGTAGGAAAAGAATAAATTACAAGGACGAGATGTCAGGAAAGGTCAAGCGAATACTGCGAATACTGCTTTATTTCAGTCTCTTTTTTTCTTTATTGTGCTCTCAAATTCTTCCACTTTTTTGCTTTCAACATTTGTTAATAGTGAATTATATAGAATTTTATAAAAAAATTAAAATAATTGGGTGTAATTTTCCTATTTATGGGGTGAAATCAACCTCTCCTAGATTGTACATTACAAAAACATTACAACCTTTTCCTTATAAGAAAAAAATTGTGGCAGTGGGAATGGAGATGGACAGAGTCCAAAGACAGTGATGAGAGAAAAAGGGACCGATGTTCACACACACAGTAAATGATGAAAAAGTAGCCTTCCTGGATTCATTCAGACAACCTTATTGTAATTCATTCATCACCTCTTATACAGCTAACCCATGGAGAAGGTGTCTCATTCATTCTCTCACTTCATCTGCTACCTTTTTGTATATGCTTTGTCCTCTTAGGCCAACCCTCCAACAATCACCCACACACAAACCCCTTCATGTGCTGTATGTACATGCATGAGCGCTATCTTATGAACTCTGGTTATGCCGCAGGAGAGCTCTGTATACACACAATGGTAAAAGTGATAGAATGAGTCACTCTTATTCTCTCTCTCTTGCTGTCACACACACACGCGCACATCCCTGAGACCACGCTGAAGGGCTCAGATTATAAAATATAATCCATCAGTTTGACTCGTGAGAATCTCTCATGTTTGAGTTATCATGATATTGTCCATAGGCATGGCTCTAGATGGGGATGGCAGGGCCGAAATATCCCTCCCAATGTTGTTAGTGATCTCAGACAATTTTGTCATTCTATCTTCACATAATAAGGTCTATGCCAAGTTTATGTATTTCTGTTTGAACTTTGTGGTGGAGCGCGATTGAGCAAAATCATCCCGGATACCCACTGATGGCATTTCATAGTTGGCATAGGTTGCATACCTGCTATCTGTGTTTCCAATTATAGTCTAAACAATTAACACACCATAGAATTTAAAATCTATCTATCTATCTATCTATCTATCTATCTATCTATCTATCTATCTATCTATCTATCTATCTATCTATCTATCTATCTATCTATCTATTTGTGTCCTGCTCAAATAAGTCATTTTTATATCAACTTGAAAATTCAAGGGGAAAATGCTCCCCTCCAACACACGTCCCAGCATGCCCAGCTGTAAATCCCAAGCAGAGCAGAAACACAGACAGGTGGAGTTAACTGGATCCCAGCTGAGCTCGTATGCTCTTATGAGGGTAAGTTGAAGAGTTGATTGAAAAATAAAGTGGAGGTTTATCTGATGATTTGAATGTAAATTGTTATTATAAAAAGCAGTGATGAATAGAATAGAGTAATCATTTTATGATTAAAGTAGTTTCTTCATCCTGATCCCAAACTCCAGCCCAGATGGTTGCACCATGACAGACTTATATCACAAAGTTCAAGTTTTCGTGCCATTATCAAGTGCAAAATGAAGAAGCAGAGTGCTAGCTGCATACCTGTCAGAAAGGTTTAGAAACACATTCTCGTTTCTTTGAAAAACCTCAAAACAATGCAGAAGCACTGCATCAACATGCCATCCTCGGTTTTCCTGTAAGGACGTTTGGCAAAGGAGCATTTTGTTTCAATGCAAGGGCCAGATGGAGATGACTGCATTATATTGAGGATGGTCAGCAGCGATGCAGTGTGGATGGGGCGTAGCATTCTCTCTTTTCATGTTATTATACTAAATGGTGTCTGACTTTCTGTCCAATAATTTAATCGTCTAATTAATTTATCCCACACATGTTTCCGATTAAACACTTGGCCATTTGAGGAGAGGGATCCTTTCTTTGAATTGCCTCTCCCAAAGTTTGATCCTTTTTTCCTTTATGTTAAGGTTTTTGGGGAGTCTTTCCCTTGTCTTCATAGAGAGCTTTGGGCTGTGTGTGGAACTGTTGTTGTTGTTATGTGAGCCTTTTTAGACATTGTATGTGATATTGGGCATACAGCTAAACTTGATTTGAGCTTTTAAGACTGGGCTTTTCTGGCCTCTGTCCAATGTTTTATAGACTATAGGATTGGTGTTTGTATGATTATATATGCTCCACCCTATAAGGGTTCATTTGTGCTTTGTACTAATTAATTAATTTTCACTGATATCCACATCTGCTCACTCACTTACATCTTTTTAAAAGACAGGAGGAAAGAAAATCCACATTTTTTAATCCACATTGAAAAAAAATCCCATAAAGCGCATTCAGTGCGATTGTACCCTTAGGAGGGATCCCTTGGTCTACGCACTTTCCTTATGCTGCAAGTAAGTCTTAAGTCATTTTGCCTAAGTCAAGACAGTGATTATGTTATTATGATATTATTTCTAGGAAGCAAACAGTGATTGTGAGGTTGATCAGGAAACAGGTGAACTTCAGTTTAACTGCAGTTACATTTACATTTTTGGAGATACGCCAAACCAGCCAGACCCAAAAGTCATAGAAGTAAGAAACTCTTAAATATGGGGTTATGGCTTCAGATTAGTTCCACGAAAACTCATTGCTACCCTACAAGCCACTTATTAGTGACCACCTTAAAATGATTTTTTTTTTTTTTTTTTTACTTTACAAAACTCTTACATAACTCTAAAAGAAACTTAAAATTATCAGCTTTGTAGTCCTTATGGGCTGCAGTGTTCCTTTGCTCTCACAATTTCTAAAGTGTGGAACAAACCACATACTACCTAGTCAATACACAGGTTCTTTAGGTTGGCATTAATCTATGATGCTGGTTACCTGAGAGAGCAACAGTGTACCATTCAATTGCATCATGCAAGCAACAATCAAATTGCTGACCATGCACATTCAAATAACATTTTTAATCAATTGTGCTGACTTTTATTCATTCATTTATTATTGCAAAGATTTGGCTTGTTGTGGGCAATAGTGAACTTGATGTGTTAGGGCTGTTTGGTCCCAATTGTTTACAGAGCAAAAATCAGAATATAACTGAAAACAAAGCATGAATATAGAGTCCATATCGGTCTGACATTCATCTTTCACATTCTCAGAGAAATAAAGCGCTCATTGCATCCTGGCCACACCGCTGCTGAGTATAAACCCGTTTATTGAAATGCAGAATATGTGGGCACATTAAACGGGACAGCGTGTCTAACTGCCAACCACTCTTGGCACTAAACAGAAACAATAAAAGAGCTTCTTGGTATCTCCCGTGGCACACAGGAGCCATTTATTTTTGTCAGAGGGCTGCTGAACACCCTGATAATGTGCTTCCCAGATACTGCTACCAGCTTCTCCCTGGAGCCAGAAATTCATCCTAATTAGTCAAAAGTGAACTCCTTGGTGAAGACCTTCTCCCACAGTGGAGCCATCATCACATACATCTTAATACCTCACGTCCCCGAAAGCAGCAGTCAATCCGCCATGCACTCTTTGTGTGAGTGTGTGTGTATGTGTGTGTAGATGGATGCAGTTAGGGTCTGTTAATGCTCTCCGACTTTTGGGGTGTCAGTAATCTATTTGCAGCCTGTTTAAAAGAATAGGCTCTGAATTATTCAAATTTTCTCCCTGAAGAGGGATTTTCTTTTCTATTTTTTTTCTCTACACTCTCAGCTTTCAATTTGTATTCTTTGTGGGTGGATTGGAAATTTTAAAACGATGAATAATCTATTTAAGATATATTTTGATTTGAAAATTAGGACAGGAAAATGCCAACCCACACACGCAAAATGTAGAGGAGATCTAAGAGATCCGACTCTTAGAGTTCAATACTCATTTAAGACAATGAAAGACATTCAATTTTTTAAAGATACCCTGAATTTAGCTCAGACTTACACGATGGGGATTTTGGTCCTCATTCTTTCAAAAACACGGACGAATTAGAGCACCTTTGTACACAGAAACTTGACAAGATATTGAAGTAAAATATTCCGTCTTGTACAGCCCCTTGCAAAGCCCCTTTGAAATTTTCAGAATTTTTCTAAATTTCAGGGTTTAAAGCTTAGAACCATGGAATTTAATAATGTAGTGTGTAATATTCAAAAGAGTGAACTGCACAAAATGTCTTTAGACAAGGTTTGCTTGTTTGAATACATTTTTGTTGCAGGATCGTTGACCTTTGTTTGGCATAACACATGTGGATGAAGCGTACTGTGGTTTCAAACCCTCATTTTTTCCACATTTTGTTAGGTTACAGCCTTATTCTAAAATGCTGACAATTTATTTTGTCCTTATTGAGCAACATATAATAACGCCAATCTTGACTCTAGCCTCCCAGTCCCTGCCTCTGAATAACATCCCCACAGCATGATGCTGCTGGTAAGGAAGGCATTGACGAGCTGATGAGCAGTGCCTATATACAGTATCCTCCAGATGTGTTGCTTGCATCAGACCAATCTTGGTCCCATCGGATTGAAAATGTTTCATAGGTAACTGCAAGGAGGCTGTCTTGTGCCTTTTACTGGGGAGTGGCTTCTATCTAACCACTCTACCACAAAGGCCTGCAGAGATGGTTTTCTCCATTTAATTTAGCTACCAATTGTGTTTGTGGATATGCATCTTGCGTGATTGTATAGCCTGATATTGAAAGTGCATACATGGCTGTGGTCCTGACATACATAAGCTGGTGGTGCAGGTGACTATGATGATTTGAATGCTGGCTAGCTAGCTCTCGACTTCCTCCTGAAGCATTTGGTCTCAGCTACTTTCTAGACCTGCAGCTCAGCTCTTTTACAGCTCTTGACACCACTTCAATACTTCTCTCTTCACAGTAAACTCTTCTCAACTGCCAGTATTTATGCCTGTGGCTTTCTAATCTTGCTTACAGATTCTTGAAGTGCAGTTAGGGCCATCCAAGATGCCTTCTCCCTTTATCCAACTCCCCACACGACAAGTCCTTTGGTATGTGCCCGCCCTCTATCTTTGCGATGAGTCCAAGCCAATGAAATCTCTGTTGCAGCAACATCCACCTACACAGGAAACATGCTTTGGAGAGGACATCATTATTTGGCACCTTGACTCCTAAATTCAAATACCTGCAGCTTTGTTTCTTGGCAGGCACTTATCATCCAGGTCTCCATAAAGGAGGGTCCTGATAACTTTTGCAGTGCTGCTATCTCTTAATATCTTTCATTTTAATACTAGTAAGCATTTTCAAATTGCCTCTGTATTTTTTTGTCACCTGCTGTTCCTCGCTGGTCCCTGATGATGATGATGTAGTGGTTGAAAGTATGGGGTTTCTTTTTCTCAAAAACATTGCGAAATATGCAAATGAGGGAGCGAGAGAGACAGACCGAAACATACTTCCACAACAGAACAGAATAACAAGTACTGAAGTGGATATATAGTCAACTATATCAGTGAGCACTAATCCAAGCATTGACATTTATTTCTGACAGAATAAACATTAGCAGAAAACATTCAGCAACGCGAACTTTAAGCACCACCATTTTGTTAATAAACTCCTCAAATACCCAGAAACACATTGAAAGAACAGGATGAGCTCAGTTTAAACCAAAATTCTTATTGGTGGTCAGAGAAAGACATTTTCGGATGAATATGTAACAAATTCACTCAGTGAGTGTGAGAGCTGATGGAACTCTTAAGCACAACTGCACTTGTGCTTTGTGTTGCAAATTTACTGTTCAGAAATCAGTGTCATGCATGTGACTGAGCTCTAAATAAAGACACTGAATTAAACCAGTGTGCAGACAGACACCACAAACCACATCCATCAACAGACACAAAACTTCATGTAAGTCACACTTACACACACGGAGAGAGAAACGACCACCACGCACTTTGTTTGGCAATGAGACCGTGTGTACAAAAAATAACCAGACGTTCACACTGAAGGCATTATTTGATTCTCTTTAATTGAAACAGAACTGTTAGAGATTAAAATATGACTCAGATTCACAGGCAACTGAGGTGCTCAAAAGTTGATGTTCGTTCAGAGAAGCTGTAATAAAGAGAGTCTTATACTGCCCCAAGGAGCTTCCACCCCAACCGAGCACAAAGTCAGTGATATAGCTCTCATTGTTTTCATTGTCTCTGAATGGTGCTCTGTTACTGCCTGCTACCAACATCACTACCAAGATTATGACTATACAATGTGTCTGTGATGTGAACGGTTTGTTCTTCAAAATTAAGCCAACAAAATAGTAACTATAAACATCAACAACAATTTTGACACTTTTGAACACTTTGGTATAAGCTTGTTAGATGACTTGAAGCATTTATTTAGGGAGCTGTGAGACTTCAGTTCCCAGATGTCGGCATCCACAACTATCACTTTTCCTCCCTATTCTCTTCATCAATGGTATGCCCTGACCTCCCTGATGTACACACTACAGACCTATGACTGCTGAGCTAAACAATGATTAAGCAGAGCGTTATCTACACTTCAGTAGTGTAGTACAGTAATTTTAAAAATACAAATTTAATTTAATTAATAATTAATTAGTAAGAATTCTATGAAATCCAATTTTACTTGTAATAATTCACATTGTACATATCAGTAATTCAATTATAAGTAAGAACCTCATCGAAGATACCAGTAATTCAGTTTTTACTGGTGAGAATAATAATGTAGATATCTTTAATTCTATTTTGACAAGTAAGAACTCAAGAGCTCCACAATACTATTTTATTGAATGAGAAAATATTAATCTCACAATTGCTCCAAAATGCTCATATTCACCATGATCTAGATCTTTGACACTGTGTCAATGAATCACCAAAAATTTCAGTGTTTCATTCATTGACTTTGTCTCCAAGCTTCTTCAGTGTAATGTCAGATTGATCTATCTACATATTAATGATCCAATAAATGAATGGCTCCAGTTCCCTGTAGCCCTGTACTGCATTTTAGCAGCCTGCTCAGCAAACATGGAAATGTCATGTAAAAATATAGGTCAACGGTTGCAGTTTTGTCCACTACTCTCTGCTTTAACTAACACAGAAAGCTGCCTTAAGTGCGTGTTTGTGGGTGCTTGTACTGTATCAGTGTTAATTATGGTGCTGAATTTACTGGAACTGTCAGTCACAAAACTATCATATTCACCATATTATTTTGCTTTCACATATATACACTTTCCTCAAGGAACAACTTTGTAAAATATGAGTGACTGAACAGAAGCCTGAATTTATTTTAGATTAATAATGTCTCATGTAGCAACTGTCATGCATCAGTAGTCACAGTAAGGCTCCATCTGCATAAACAAAATGCCACTGCCAATTAGATCAGACAACTGGCACTTCTCCCCTCTGCTACCAATGTGAAGCTCTCTGTTTAAGTGAAAATATATCATTGGAATTTTTTGACAGAGTGATTTGTGTTCCATGTGCACCACAGGCCTGTAGAATATTAAATATAATGGGAAATTAGAAGAGACTATTGGAATATCTCATCCTGCTAGAATTTAAATTCTAAATGAACGCATTTTATTTATCCCTCTGTTTAAAATTGGAGCTGTCACTATTGATTGTTTTGTTTATCGATTTTAATGACTAATTTAGCAATCAATATTTGTTTATGTATATGCTCTGTGAGTGCGTCAGAGGTTGTTTCTTCCTGTAATGCAATCCCAAAAATAATAAGAATTCAAATAATTAACAAACATAAATTGGCTAATTTGATAGGGAGGAGTAAAAATTATTCCTTAGGATAAACATAATGTGTCAAAATAATGTCTTTATTTTCATCATAATAACATTTCATACTATATCATATTTTATACTATGCCGTGCTATACGATTATGACATCTGTGTCCAGTGCATATATTAAACCATCATTATCTGTAGTGTCCCTGAGTCAATGTCAGTTAATGCATTTGTCCAGGGCCCTGAGGCTGATTCTTCGTTTGGGCCCTTTTCTCCGACTCTATCAGATACAAATGCCCATCCTAATGTCATTGCGCACAGAGGTATCATTGAACCAGAAAATAGACAACAGCAAGTAAACTCTGTCAATTTTATCGCCACAAAACACGGCGAAGAAGGCCCAAGTTTACCGTTCCTCTAAATGTAATAATAATCGCGATGCTTTCAATCACAGTTGCACATATCAATAATTCAAAAATCAACAGTTAATCAACATTAACAAGCAGGATCTAATATTTTGTAGTATGCACTGTGTAAGCTGGTCTGTTACTATGTGCCGGAGAGATTGTGTGTGTTTTGCCTTTTTTCACTGTGACACTATTCTTATCAATTAACTGTTTCAGTTGCTTCAATTTGATGCTAACTGGGGCTAGTTTTAGTTGAGAATAATCAGTTTCTGAAGATCTGGGTCAAGAGGTAAATGATCGAAGCAAGGCTTCACTGGGATCAATCAGGGAATTAATATTAAAGGAGTCAACCAACGCTGACGTGTAAAGATCTGTGTCCCTGTGTGTCCATCGTGCAAGGACCCAGAGCACGAACTCTGTCTACTACTTTCTTCTACTTTGTCTTGAGCTGCTTCAAGTGCTCAGTTCTTGATTTGTTTGCTGGGTTTGATACAGTGAATCACCAAAATTCAATCACACCTAACAGGACAATTGTTCCAGGTGATGTGGTAGACTGTTCAAGTCACACCAGCTCACAACCAAGGTAACTCATAGGTTGATGCTTGGCCCGCTCCTCTTCTATCTTTATACAACCTCACAAAAGGGTTCTCCTACCACTGCTATGCTGATGACACCCACTTCTGTCTTTCATTCTCTCCAGACAACCTGACGGTCACAGCACTCATCTCAGCCTCCCTCCAACTCCAAAGACATGTGGCTTTTGTGAATTGTAATCTCTAAATTGACCATAGGTGTAAATGGGTGTGTCATTGAGTTGTCTGTCTGTGTGTGCTAGCTTGATAGACATGGCCACCTGTCCAAAGTGAACCGACTGCAACACTTGAGTGAATAAGCAGGTATAGACAGTAAGTGAATACGCAGTTCTCGCAAAACAAACAAACAAAAAAGGTGTGAAAGATATGTATAGATCCCTCTTAAATTAAAAATAAATGTCCTTTTTGATTAAACTGATTTCAAGATTTGTAATGTTACACCTAAATTATTTTTCATGTGCATCACCTGGAAAAATGTAAGAATCACAAGCTTTACAACAAATACACTGTTAAACTGTACTTATTCAATCGAATCAAAATGAAACACACTCATCATAATAATTTCATCTTCCCGCACTCAGCACGTTGGACATGATGGCTGCTGTCAATAAATCACTGACAGCAGTCAACAAGTCTGCTCTGTATTGACAGAAGAGCCAGGCCGCTCTGTCTTTCCTGTCCCATGCTGTTCCTCAGACGAGTCTGGATCAACTTGAGCTTTGAAAATGAGCGCTCTCATGGATTCCTACTTTTGCTGAAGTCAACAAACGCTGTATCTTTATTGCTCTGGTGGGAAGCATCGCAACGTGCAAGTGGTTGTGCAGAAAATAAAAAACAATCTAAATTTGACAGCTTTGCTTGAGTTTGCTCCTGTTGCTGGTTTCTCCTTTTGATTTTGACACCATTTTATATTTTTAGCTTACTTAACATTGTGATTCCACAGTGAAACGTGGCTAGCTAACTTGCAGTATTATGGTGCAGGCCTGTTCACCATCACCACCTAGGCTAGACTGCAGGGGCGTATTGAGGAGTAATGAATTACATTAATTTTTAATAGATTTTTTTTTTTTTTTATAG
>OMNV01003044.1:114358-129446 GCA_900303265.1 Brotula barbata
GTTGTTCAATTTTCTCTCATTGTTTTATTTCACAAGTTCACACAGTTAAACTGGTCTAAATAGCCGACCCTGGTCCAATGTAATCAGTGCTTCAGGCGAAGGTGTGAAGATCTTAACCTAATTTGAGTAAGATTTATTTAGGCGCTTTTAATTATTCATAGCTGTGTTTAGGGCTGAACATGAATTGATCCAATCAGAGTGTCACCTGACAATTAGATGTCTTAGACTTGGCGTAACAGGGCAGGTGATGTGCGTTATGTAAAAGTGTGTGAGCAAATCATCTACAGGAGCAGTTCACAAACATCAAAGGTATAAAAGATTTTATAGGACTTTTTATCAGTTGTAACCCACAGAACGCAGTTTCACAAATGTATATTTCACAATAGTTATTTTAAATGTGTATAGTTTGGAGTCAACAAAAATACGGCGCAATTTGCGTACACATCACAGACAGAGGCTATTTTCATTTCATACGCACACGCACATGCATGACTGCACACACGTTAACCATTAATGACAGTTGTTCGCCATTAGATTCTCAGTCCTTTCCGTTCATATTACCTTTAAGCCTTCAAGTGGTCCTTCTCTTCTTCTCATTTGGGCAGCAGTGTTTAATTTGGTTGCTGCACGGTTCGCTGGTCCGTTTCATTTTATGCAGCTACTACTACTTTTATGACCTACACGTTCCCAAGTGTATATTTCACATGCTCAGGATGCATTAGTAAAATGTTCCAGGAAGGAAATAAACATGGTTAAACATGTCTAGCAGAGGGCAGGAAACATGTATTATATTTTCTACAATATGCTAATCATGAAAGTATTGATCCAGTTGATGAGGCAGAGATCTCAGAAAGTGGTGCCAGCAGAACTATTGGTATTTGGCTTTTTTAGTATAGCTTCACTAAACTCTCACATAGTGCTTATTTCTGAGGAACATTAGGCACTGGTTGTCATACTAATGAAGGATTATCACTGAGTCAAATGTTGCTCTCCTGTCAGAGGAATTTCTGTAACAGCACGGGTTTCAGATGAGGTTTATTACGTGCATGAAAAAAAAAGAAAAAAGAAAATGGAGACGTGCTGAAAAGTATGATAGCATTGTGTAGGAAATAGTGCACGGGTAAGTGTGGGGTACATGGGATGTCTGGGGAGGAGTAGGATGTGAGGAGAGGAGATGACGGCGGATGTACTGTTTTCCTTGATTGATCCGGACACCTCCCATTTTAGTCTGTCTTCCTGCTCCTAACTCTGGAAGTGTATCTGTTTCTCATCTCTGCCTGTCTCATGTCTCATCTCTGCCTGTCTCATGTCTCATCTCTGCCTGTCTCATGTCTCATGTCTGCCTGTAAGGTCTGTATTTAACATGGCTTCATACAAAGTCAGAGGCGATTGTAGGGGCCGGTCGATAGGCTTTTAATCTCTTCCCTGCTCTCCTCTCAGCCTCATTCAGCAATTTTACTCTCCTGGCTAAATTCAACATGGCTCTCATCTCGGTGGCCTTCCAGCCGAGAACACAAACGGTCTTATTGTTTTTTGGCCTCACGACAGATCAGAGTCAAGTAACAAGTTAACTTCTTGGTTACACCAAATATTTATATTTTGTAAATCTATTATCTTACTCCACTGTATGTCTGCAGATTTTTTTCCTAGAAGAACCTGTAAAGAAAGTGTTATTTGTGTAATTACCTTTAATCTGTGAATAGTATAATTTTAATGTGTGTACATTTTGGTGCACATGTGTTTGTTCATGTTAATCTTTGAATATGAGACTTTCTCTTTCGGTACTGATACGTCTATATACGTAAATGAGGTGTAATTCCGTCTTCCTCCCCTTCTCCTCTCTTTGCCGCTCCTGAGTGTGATGTTGTTCTCCTGAGGCTTCTCCTGCTTCTGTAGTTAATGGCCGTCTCAATGTTGGTGTGCTTGCTCTTGACCTGCAGTCTGCCCGCTTCCTAAACTACCATGTTTACTTGCACTCATAGTCATAGTATTTCTCTAGAGTCACTACACAACTCATGATTCCAACTAACCAAACACCCCCTGGCCTTTCGTTTTATATCAAAGTGGCAATAAATAAACACAATTTCCCTGCTGCACATCAGGAAATGGTTGAAACCGACTCCCAGTGTAACTGAGGCTAATAATTTTGTGTTTACAAAGTACGTCACTAAAAAGGTCACTCTCTACCCTTTATATTTAATGAAGATGCTCCATAATGCAGCAATTTTCTCACATTTTCATAAATATTGTGGTGCTTGTCCATGTCAGTGTATCAAGGACTCCACCGTGCCTGTGTCTGTGAAAAATATGAAAGTGTTGAAAAGGTGGGGAAAAGTTCGAAGTCCTGAAAGCTGTCAAAATCCATATATATTTCAAGATGAAAATATGGACAACCAAGCAGCCAGGATGCTCTTTGATTTCACATTGTGCAAAACAGTGCATGTATGCACACTAAAGTGCACTCAACTTGAATAGAGATGATGCAAAGTTAGGTTTATCCTGATGTAAATCTCCTGCACATTTTTCATAGTGGTTGAGTAGAATTTGAGTTATATCTCTTGAGGTTTAGCTTTAAGTTAAATCTAGTGCATCGACAGGTTAATAACACTTTGATAACACATCTTTAAGTGGAATCTCGAACAAAGCTTTCATCCAGATAGCCCACAGCAAAGTCACCAGAAAGTAAGTGACACTAACTGCAACGGCCTGATTTGGACCCTAATCCACCAACAACTGCCCTATTTCTTTGGTGTTGCAATCTTTTCACCCTTATTTTTTTCCAATTTGGTATAATCATGAAGGGGGGGCAGTACTCAAATATCAGATAACTCGTGCCATTTCAAGAATTAAAAAAAGAGAAATGGGGCACTTGGGCCCTTAAAAGAGAGCTGTGCAGCAATGGTGGGAAATATAAGAGCTGTGTTTATATTTATTTGAAGCAGCAACCTGATGACTTTTTGTTTCATAATAGTTCAAGCTCACATGAATTTGAACATTATAGACTCTTAAAAATGCTTTTTGTACTACACAAAATCAAAATGGAAACACTGTTGTGACATTCTGCGCCCTCCTACATTTTTCGCTGTCGTAAGTCTTTGCAGCTCAGATGCATTCGTAGCAATTAGAAGGCCTGCTGTACAAGACCTTAGTGAGCTTCAAGGAAAATATTCTGTTCACGCTAATCTTAATTGGCGATGCACACAGGATTTCTAATTAGTGTTAGATTTTTGTTAATTATAAAGGACCAAAAAGAAAACCTTTGAATGCTCATAAATGAGGGGGAAGAGGAAGGAGAGGCACGAAACTAATTGTCCAATGGCTTTTTTTTTATATACTTTTCCACCTTTCTCACCCCTCTCCCGTTATTCCTCTCTTGTTGTTCGTGCTCCTCCTCTGTTCTGCTGCGTTTTGTCAGACAGGGACAAAGGCTGGCTCGCTGTGTGCTTGATTTGCTGTGGTATTTAGAAACCTGACGTCAGATGTCTCATTAAGATGGAACCGGCTGCTTGGGTTGAAACTCCAAAGGACAGCACTGGTAATCAGAGAGGGATGGACAAAAGTCTCCCTCACGGGCTGTGACCCAAACGTGAATTAACAATTGCCTGCCTGTGCAACCGGCTAAACCTGCTATAAGCCAGCAAACGTTTACTAATAGGGTACAGTCAATACTAATATTTTGGGGCCAAGTACCAAAAGTTCTGTGATCTGTTGCATTTATCTGCATTATTAGTTCAATGTCACCAAAAATGAAAAATGGGGACATCAGATCACCTCAATGTTTCTTCTCAAGAAAGCAATCCTTCTATTTTAGATATGTCCATTACATGAAATAATGTAGTGGAGCTGTATCAAGAACATTGGCTATTCTGCACCAGGTAGCCTCTACATACAGTATAAGATCATTATAATGTATATTTTCTGTATCATACAATTGATGGCATTTCCAAATTTTTAGGATAAATTCATTCATAATGGGCCAGGAAGAGCACTTTTAGGTTGAAGAGTGGCAACACTTTGGAGGTGTGTAAACACATGCGATATGGTGTTCAAACAGAGTGAGCAATTTTTGTTACATGAGTGACATCACCTTGTCAATTCTATCTCACACCCAAACAGCCAGGATGACGCCACAAAAAGTTATTTTAGATTTATTTTTTTACGCATAGCTCAATATTGTTGTGATGTTATTGCTTCTTTTATGGTTTTACAACCAGCTGCTGCTCATGCAGGGACTGTATGAGTGTCTTTATGGACGTCTGAGCTCGTACATTATATGCTCAATAATACAGCATTATCATGGCGTTGGTGATAAGTTCTTATTCTGACATTCCATACTCCATTGCTCCAACAGTGATCAGTAAGGTAATAAACAACATTTTTCAGGCCTGCTCAACACTTTTTAAATATTTTTTATGAGCACATTACCATCATTTTATCATATTTAAATTTACCTTTCACTACTGTAAGCCTACACGTACAACTCTGCAACAAACATAATTATGGATTACTTACTTAAGTGTGAGTAGTTTTTCTTTCTAAGCATCAGATTGGCTTTTCACTTGGGCAGGAAAATAAAATAAAATAAAAAATAACTGAATTAATTGCAGTTAATCAGATTGAATGCAATAATTATGATCGGTTGTATTGCTATAAATAGTGACTGCACAGCAGATACCTGCCGCAATAGCATGTAAGAGAGTGAGGGTGTGAGTGTGTGAAAGAGGTGCCTTACATAAACATTGCTCTACAAGACTATTATCTTAGATTTTTGTTATTTTCACATTGTGGATTCATTTCACTGCCACTGTGCTAGAGCTTGGAGTGTTTGGGATGAATACATTATCAAACAATATCAGTGGTGCAGAACTTGAGACCTCCAATCAAATGTTGGCTTTTATCCTCCCCGAAGGACAGCCCAGTAGCCAGGATGGTCTGAGATAACGCATAATCATCTAGACCCACAAATCCTTCTTTTTTACTCTCTAAAGTGTTAATGAAGAGCTGTCTTTAGTAGCGTAATAATGTGGCAGCTTGACTTTGACTTGTGCATCGTTCCCCTGCTGTTAGGATAGGTTTGTTCCAATTGCTGCTAAATATATACATTAGGATGAAGCATATATTCTCCACCATTGTATTTAATTGTATGTGATTTATGTTGTGATTAATCACAATTACAAATTATAATTGTTTGACAGCCGTAGTTTCAATATCAATCATCCCTTATTAATCTTTTGTACAGTGTTTTCATAGACAAGAATGATTGCTGGATGACTCCTCGTCTGTATGATTGGCTTGTAGAGCACATTTAAGAAAGTTAGGCAAGGTTATTTCTCTAAAGCCCCTTTTTACTTGCCAAAAGACTGCACTCAGTAGAGGAAATGAAACTCCAAGTGTGGGGTGTTTAACTCGCATTTTGCCAAGGCACGAAAGAACAAAGAACACACAGAATTCCTGCTAACAATGTCTCTCCTCTCCTAAAGTGAAACCTGTTCACATAACTAATTGTGCTGATATTATCAAAACACAGACAGACACACACACACAGACATAAACAGACACAAACTCTCCTTGCTCTGATGGAGTGTTTTTCGCTGTGGGCATTTGGACAAGGTATAAAACTTGCTGCACTGACATTTATACTTGGTAAGGCAGAGCTCTGTTCTGTTTGGCAGTAACCATGGTCATATGAAGTGAAAACTACAATGTGGTTCATAAGACAATTAGATAAACTATATTTACAGGGTGAATATTCAGTTGAAAAGCTTTTAGATCCCATCAGGCTGTAATATTTTATATTATATTGATTTGAATACTTTATGTTTTATACTCTGCCATTGTTACTGTTACCGTTGTATACTGACCTGATTCTTTGCATCAAACTTAATTTAGACTTTTTCAGGACATAGGCTTCCATACCTCTGCATTTTACATGAATATTTGTTATCGGAGCATGTCAAAATTGAAAAAATAACATTCATCAGAATTTAGCGACAATCAAAAGATTTTTTGATTTAAAATTTTTATTGAAATTATTTTTTATATACCCCGTAACTGCAAGTAAACTGGGCACTCTAGAAAAGTGTATATTTACATTGAGGTATTCCAAAAGTAATGGAAAGTAATCAGAGTATAACTTCAATATTGTGAGGTTTGCAGTATGTTACTGATTAAATCTGAGTTAATTAATAAGTTTACAAGTTTAATTTTAAAGGAATGTTGTAAAAGTATGTTGTTTAGCATGTTTAGCTGTTTTAGGCTCCCTCAACCTTACACAGACAACATACAGTGCTAAACTTAACAATTCGTATAAGTGACCGTACTTACCCAGTGCAGGGTAGAGTGGCTGAGGCCCATCCAGGCATACAGTGGGCGAGAAGCAGGTCCTACTTTGGAGAGGTCACCAGTTCATAATGGGAATATGTGGTAGTGGGATTGGTTTTGTGTGCTTATATGTGTGTGAGTTTGTGTGTTTGGGACATTGTGCGACATGGTGCTGAAGCTTGGGTGGCGATTGGACACAGGTGTGTGCAATTGCTACATCTGCAGTTGATGACAATTAGACAGGAACCTTTTTAGCCTCCTGTCATAAAGACTGTAATGTTGACCACTTCATGCACATTGTGCAGACTGAGATGCTCTTCTGTTTGTATTTTTGTTAGCGCCATTTATCTATTTTAGTTTGAGCTTTTTCTGTTCAATAATAAAGAAAGTATGCATCCTTTCCATGTGAACTTGTCTGGTTGTGTTTCTGTGACTCTGACGAGGAAGGAACCCCATCACAGTATATTAAACTAAACTATATTTTGAATATGCTAAAGTCAAGCCAAGTGTATTTGTACAGCCCAATATCACAAAGTGTGAAATGCTTCAAAGGGCTTTACAGGCCCACACAACAAATGGTTCGTAACCCAGCTCAAAGCTGTCTAAGACAAGGGAAAAACTCGCCCCCTCACCCCCAAACCTTAACATGTAACTAAAAAGGAAGAATGCTGGGGAGTAGCAATTCAAAGAGAGTTTCTCTTTCCTTGGACATCAGAGACACAGAGAGAGAGAGAGAGAAATAAAAACACACTTCAATTGAATTGAGGTAGGTTTATTAAAATATGAGACTAAGTTTTTGGAAACGTATCAGCTAAGTTAGAGGTATTCAATTTATAATTATTTGGGACACGACCAGCATCAAACTTTAAAATTTCAAGGCAAGGTATGGAAAGTTTATGTATTTAGCACCATAAAAGCACAATGGCACTTAACTTTGGCAGTGAGAATTACTTTTACGCATTACAGTAGAAGAAACAGTAGGCAGAAATGTTACCTGTATCTAATATAATTGGTAAACACAGTAACATTACATGTTATAATAGAAAATGTTGTAAAAATGCAATGCACTAAGTATGTCATGGAAAAATGTGCTTGTAATTTAACAATGTGCCTAACTGTGTTTTATTTTGTACTGTGAAGACCAAATACATACATTTCCAAATAAAGGCCTTGAGCCAGCATTTTCAGCATCCTCTCTGTCTGATTCTCTGACCGAAATCAATACCATATCTGCCGACACACACCCGTGAGATTCCAGAGGCCCTTTCCTGCAACATCCTTCATCTAATCAGCTTGCGATGTATCCATGACCATGACATCTGGTGTAGCAAACGCGCGTTGTGCCCACATCGCCTAAGCCGAAGAAATACCAAAGACAAACCATTTTCAATGAGCTACAACAATCATAACAATTTCTACTCAACACCAGAAAAAGTTAGCAGGGTGTTTTGTTGTCAGAGGTATCGGACGTTACAGATCATATTCAGGTAATGTTTGAATCTTATACGTTGCTGGGCATTTTTGAAAAGAAGGAAAAAAGTGAATGTTGTCTGGGATGAAATCTCTTGGTGTGAGTTTTTGATGTTGTGATATTTTCAGGCAATATTCAAGGAGGGAGATGTTATTCTGACCAAGGTCAACTGTCTCTTGTCTCTGTCTCTAATTAATTATGTCTTTTGGAACTAATGTTAATTATATCATCGTTAATGACAGGGATGGATGTGCACATACTGTGGAAAAATTCATGGAGATACATTATACTTTTGTGTTCCATTATACTTTTGTGCTCCAGTTTAATCATCAGTTTGTGTTTCCAGGTTTCCACCACCAGTCACGAAAACAGCAATGGGGTAATTCATTAAAAAATTACACTAACTACACAGCAGCCACATTGTTTCCACTTGTGTCAATGCTAAATGGATATGACTAAACAGCAAAGGAAACTGGAATCTCTGCTTGAGATTTCAAGCAGATTGAATTTTTGTGTACCAGTGTGTTTTATGAAATAATATGATTTGTATACAAAATAAGGAAAAAGGCCTGTAAGATATGTATAAGGCAGGGTGGTGTGACGCTATTTGACCTTACCAACACGTTAAATCTGCCACAGTGTTTTATGAATTACCTCCAAGTGCATCACTGCAGCTGGGCACACTGCGCAGGGTGCACTTGACAGTGCTTTTGTCACAGTGCTGCTATTCACAAAAATGCACACTTTATCTTTCTCTAAGTGGGTTAGGACCAGGATCTGACTGCTCATGATTCATACTGAAGCTACTCACTGCACCTTAAAATGTAGGATTATCTGAAATGTCATCAGAGACAATAAATGACAAACGATGTCATAAACCTCGTTGACAGAAGAAACATTTAACAATGTGCCGTTTCATTAGATTCCTGATTTGTCTTTGGAAGCTGAAAATCTCAGTAAACTCTTTATGGGGCTTCAAGCATTGAGATTTTTATGAAGCAATTATGAAGAGTACTTTGACAGGGCTGTGGACCAATTCAATGTGAAGCAGAATATATTAAAAGTGACCCCTTTTAAGTTTGACACTTGATAGCTTTTACATGTCACCGTGTCAGCTGGAGAGAACTGCAGCGGTGACTACAGGAGTGAAAAGGTTGAAGTAGAGATGGGCTGAAATGCATGCAATAAGAGCACTTTATGAGCTAATTCTCCACAGCAAATGCAGTACATAACAATAGCAAGTTACATCCAAGAGGCTGAGAACAACAACTGGGGCAGACAAAATATTATTAACCAACTAAGGCCAATAATAGAAACAAGTGTGAAAGAGCAGATAATCAGGAAACTAAAGACAAGTGTGGGTCAGGACAGCTTGGAAGACTTGAGCAGAGCTACAGACAGAATCTGGCAGATAAAGGGAAGGTGGCTGATAGCTAAATGAGGCTGAGGAGAGGATTTTGAAGAGACAAGTTCATATGTCGGATGACTTTATAGAGGGGGAAACTAGAGAGCTGTATGGGGATGGGGACATATGGGAAGTAGACTTATTTAAAGGTATTCCCAAAGGAATGGTATTTTGAGTGCTGAGTGGACACTTTTATTTGTTTACACTAAACAAAATAGTTTCTTATTGGTGTAATGCAATTTGGTTTGAAAATTAGTTTGATAACAATGAAATATCCGATTATTAATAAAATAAAGTAAGTGATATATGAAATTATCTACGTCATCATTGATGTAAAGTTCAGCCAAGTCCCAACTCTTGTACTTGCGGGACAAATATTGAAGCTTTTACTTCTTGAATAAGGAATGATTTCTCGAGAGAATGGATTATTTGGATTTTTAAATTACACTCCCATCAAAGAAAAACGTTGCATTATCTACCTGATTTCGTCATCAGCCAAATCACAGAGCGGTAAATCTAAATGGGATGATTATAAACATTCTTCTCTGATTTTCCACCTCAACTGGAAATGTGGTGATAAAAAGGTTTTCTTGTCTTTCATATCTTTTTTCTTATCATATCTTACTATACCTTATCCTACCTCATCATTTCTTGTCTTATCTAATCTTATCTAGGGTTAGATCCTCTTTAGCTCCTGTGGGTTAGAGTTGTAGAGCTTGTTGGATCACAGAGCTGTCATTGACTATTTATTTGTAGCCCCCACAATTCAACGTTTCATGCTGCACACTGTGGGGGGCAGGGGGACGGGAGCGATCAAAGATGCCTTTCATTTCAGCTCCAGTCTGTGGCCTCACATCAGCCCTGTGCCGCTGCGGGGATGCACTTCTTCACCACTAAATTGTAAATGTTATTACAGTTATTTTTGTCTGATGTCTGGGCTCTGTAGCCCTTATTTTTGATACTGGTGTTTGATTGGCATGATATGGTCATACAGTTGCCAAAGAAATATAAGCACAATGGAATTGTTTCTCCCTCATAAATAAACATATTAGATTCAAAATTTACTTTAGTAAAAGTAAATCCTGGGCAGTAAAATGCAGAACAGAATTGGCAGCATTACATTTAATACTTTTATTTTCAAAACCACACAGTAATACATTTGGAACATTTACGGTATTGTTCAGTTTGTTCTGTGTGTCTTGATTTAGCTAACAAAAGATATCTGACCTGACAAATGTGTCACCATAAAAAGTTTCTGTTAGTTGTTTTGGACTTTCATGTTTATTTTTGAACAAAGCTGGCTCTTACTGGTGAAGTTGTAGTTGTTTCTAGCAGCCATTTCCGGAGTAGAGCAGACCTCCAGCTCTGTTAATGGCTTTTCTAAATCTACTTTCCTATTTCTGTGTTTGGGTTGCTTGATTCTGCAGAAGGATTAATGCAACTACCTCCACCAGGGGGCGGCAGCCTTCATGACTGCACAGAGCGACTTCATCTGGTGAAGGACAGTAACTATCCTCCTCTATCTGTTTGGAAACTAATTTCATTAAAGGCCTCTTCTTCTCTGCAGCATCACTCAGTAGTCAGTTATAGGCTTTATTTCATTTCAGACCCCTGACGCATCCAAGTATTTAAAGTGATCATTTATTTATAAGACCAACCAAACAAAAAATAAAACAAACAAAAAAATGTTTTCAGATAATTTAAGTGATTCCATGCAGTCAATGTGCAGTATATACAATAATGTATCTATCTATCTATATCTATAAAGATAGATATAAACTGAGCAAGAGACAGAGATTTTTAAGGGTTTAAAGTTTTATTTTTACTTTTTAAGGGGTTTTACCTTTTCGTGTTTGTGGTTCAGCGTAACAAATACTTTCTTTGTTACTTAAGCTAACATTAAGCAACAGTAAAATTATATTTTACTATTCAATAGCATTCAATTGCATAGAAAATTTTGTCAAAAACATTTGTCTTAGTTGAATTTATTTATTTCAAATCCTTGATCAATGGAAGTGAGCACTGAGGACACAGGCACTAGTCTTTAAACTAGCTTTGAATTTTTCCATAATGCATCGTTTGCACATTAAGTCTATTTTGCACCCAGGTAATAACCACACAGACTGTGGTTGTTGTAAGGTTCCCTAAGGTTTTATGATTTAAACCAGATTAATGCTTTATCTTACAGAAGCTGTTGTAGTCACATTTTACTGAGGGTTAAGTGATTGGTAGGTGGTTCTTCAACATGGAATGCTGTTTTATCGTACAAGTGAAAAGGTGGAAATATTTCTCTGGATACATGAAATAGTGAAGTGAATGTTTATACGTTTGTACAATACTCTTACTCTTACTTACTTACAATACTCTGTTTGTATACTACTCTTTTCCATCTGACACTGGGTGTCTGGGTTAAAACTGTTCCTAGGCTAACTTTCAACCCAAACTTTTAACTGAAACTGAGTCCCTTTAAGAGTTTCCAAACTGTAAGCTCTTAAAAGTTCCAGGAGGTGGGGCACCCTGTTGGCTCATCAGATAAGAGCTCATGCCACCTGGCGCGCTGGTGGTAGTTTGATTCTGGCCTGTGCGTTTTGCTGAATGCCTCTGCTCTGTCCTTCTGTCTTCTGTCCTGTTTGTCTCTCTGCTGTACAAATAGCATACTAAAGCAGAGATGCCAAAGAAAATCTTCAAAAACCCCCAAAACCAAACAGTTCCTGGAAGTAACAACAGCTTAGATTGAGAAGGCTGCTGTGACATAGTATTTTAATTTCAAATATTTAATTTACTTTGTCACTGTGTAGTTTAAATGTTTTTATTACTTTTTGGTGATATATTGTAAATAAAAACTTCTCTATTTATGTGGTATCTTGGTCCAGTGAATTTACAGTGGGTGAGTGTGCATAAAAGGCTGCCAGTTGACATCCCTGTCTGCTGCTCGGACCAAGATTCATGTCTGTCCTTGCTCTTTATGTTTTATTGGTGAAATAAACACCTTTTGTAGTAGCCAGCCAGACACTATTTGGCCTATTGAACCATCAGAATCCACTGATGTTTGGACCAGTAAAGCCCCCTGGAGACATAAGTTGTCTTTCCACTCCTGTTTTGTCTACAGTGTGGGCATTTTTTTAGTCTCCAAAGTTCATATGTGAATTGAAAGTGTTTCTTTTGAATGATGTTGTTTGGATAAGGCTTGCTGTTCTCATTCTGTGATACTGAAATCAGAAGTCAACGAGCAAACACACACACAGAAAAATTCTTCTGTTTACAACCAGTGCTGCTGCAGCACAGCTCCTTAACTGCTTTTCATTTGGAATGTAAAGTGACGCCAAAATTTGTCAAAGCTTTTTGACCACATACCCTCCTGCTGCTCTTGACACGTTCTTGTATTGTGCTGTTGCTTTTCTTTTAGTATACCTTTCTCATTAAAATAAACTGACACTATAAAGTCAGATTTGTATTAATTTTAGACTAAAGCTTTGGAGGAAACAAAGCAGCATCTGTCATTGGTAAACAGGGGAGGGCTGAAAATGCGCACAGGAGTGTCAGGTCCAGGAGGATTATCATCTGTGTTTGTCCGACCGGACCCTCAAACAGCCTCGCTGTGTGTCTGTGTAGTCCCACTGGTCTGGTGTCTGCCCCCCCTGTTGCTTTAAGCAGTGCGTCCTGTCGTCCGACAGGAGGCGTGTCTCCCCTACGGCCGGAGCGCAGCGCAAACAGATGCAAGCGCTAGAGAAGCGGCTCGGCTCGTTCATCGAAACAAACCAACTTCACGGTGCTGCTTTGCTCTCCAACTCCGCCTAAGGTAAGCGCGTCCGCTCCGAGCTCACATCCACCGTCATCTTTCAATGCGTTCCTCTGTCTTTCTAGGTTGCACCGTTGTTAAAGAATGCCTTTGGAAACTATTAAGCGCCTTTTCACACCGTGTCTAATCGCTAAGACACACAGAAAAAAACGCCTCACCGCAGTGTTACCGATCAGGCTTGAAGTTCATCGGTTAGTTTCTTCTTCAAACATAGACCCCCGGAGCGCAAACTGTTACGACTTGCGGTTAAATCAGCCACGGAGACTGTCCGCGGCTTATTGGGGAGACGTGACCTCCCGTGTCTTTGGGTGACCTCTATTCAGAGACGCTTGTCACCCTATTCGGCTCCCCTCTCTCCTTTTCCACCTCCTCCAGTGTTGTGGGGTTAGAATAAGACATTACGGGGACATTATGCCTCCCGTGATCCGCTTTATGAATGAAGCATAGATAACGCCTTTAGTTCGCGGGGCTGGATGGGCAGTCGCAGAAACGAGCCGCGCATTTAAATCCCACACTTGATGAGCACATTAGCTTTAAATCAACTTTATCTCCACGCAGCGCTGCTCGCTGGAAGGACTTTTCTCAGCCTGTTTCCAAAGCTTCTTTCCGTCGCACAAAGGGGCTCGTACTGAGCAGTAGCTGTAAAGAAAAGAGCTGAATATACAGCTGTAAAAACACATCCAGATTAGATCACGCACTTGTGCCAACTGAGTTTTCACCTGCCAACCCCACCGGCTCTGTGAACGCCTTTCTGCCTTTTACGCACGGCTGTTATTCAGACATCTGCACGTTTTTATGTTTGCGCATGCAGGGCTGAGTTATAAGACAGCGCTAATTTAGTAATTGCGTTGTTCTTCCGTTTCTGTAGTCACATATTGATCAGGACATGTTTTAAAATTTACGCACGGGAAATGTTCAGCAAATTGATCACATCAGTTTGTAAGTTCCACTGCATGTTGTGCTTGGAGTCCCCTACTTAATCTGATGACTTTATGATTTAATCAGAACGATGGTTGTTTTTCTTTACCTAAGCAACTTTCATATTGGCTCATAGCAAGCAGATTTCCCAAATTTCTGGCAGTGACAGGCATGGGCCAAGTTGTTAATGTGGCAGTGAAGTGTTTCGAGAAACATTACTTAATGTAACAAAAATAAATGCATGCTGATAGGTAAGGATGAGGATGAAGAAAGAGAGATGGATGTTTGGGGAGTCGCTGTCCATGGTTCTGAAATATCTACGGCGCTGATACGAATTTTAAACATATTCTCTGTCCACTTGCCTGTGCTGAAAACCGGCCTCAGTGCAAATACTCAACAAAAACAAATAACCCGTTACAATACGGTTGTTTTCAGTGTTTGACTGATATAAAACTGATTTGAGTGGAGGCCATGTTTTTTTTATGCACTTGATTTAAAGAATCCTGACCTCCAGAAATGCAGCATGGCGCATCGTGTGTATTGTGGAGAGACAGTTGTAAAGTTTAGAGATGGAATAGAAGATTCAGGGAATGCACTGTCAATTGAACCCAACCAAATTTCGACAAAACAAACCCCGTATTTATGTTACAATTCACAGAAAGGCACGTAGGAGGTCAAGGATTCTTTTTGTGCCTCTGTTGCAAAATTAAACGAAAGTCTTGTAGATGTGTGATGACCAGATTTGATTTGATATTTATAGTCATGGAACAAAATACGACATATATATTTCAAAGTGTAAGTATTTCATCGACAGAAATGTACAGGTTTTCGATGACAAGTTAAAAGGCCCACGTGAGATTAAAATGTGATTATCAGGTTTGGCTCTCATCGGGAAAAGTATAAAAATAAAAGTCGTAATTCCAAAGAGGGAATGACAGCTCAGAAACACAACGGGGACGACCAGAGGCTATTCATCATGTTGAGTGCACACTGACAGGTTTGCTTCACGGCGCCCTCACACTGGACCGAGCTTCAGTGACTCCGATCAAACACACGGGATCTTTTCAAATTGATTGATTGGTTTTAACGGCGCTCGGTTCGCTGCCAGCGGCGGCCATTGAACCGAACCGGTGGAGGGGAAAAAAAAAAGGAAAATCGCAGCGAAAAACTGAGA
>OMNV01003048.1:6475-27134 GCA_900303265.1 Brotula barbata
GAATGGCTATCGTCCAGGGAGCAGGGGAATAATGGCGTGTCTTTGTTACCGCACGGAAGCCAACGCATTGACCATAAATACCAATGAAGTAGAAGTCGGACGGTTATTGTACAGCGGCCTCGTCGCGGAGTGTGTACTTACAGGATAATGATGTAGCGGAGGAGTTTTTTAAAGGTGTACTGTAAATATACTGTATATATGCTGGATAAATCGTGTGGGAACACGCTGGGAGTCACGGCCCCTCTTTGTTTCCCTTATGCGCCCGTCCAGGACATAACAGTTGGATGCCTCCCACCCTCGGCCCTTTGTCACATTTCGAAAGGCCCAACATGAATTAGTGCTTTGTACGCTCTCAGTAGGAACCTCTGCTTATCTGCAATAACATGCAAACATTTTATGTAACCCAGGAACAAATTGCTTTGATTTGTTTGACCCTTATTATCAGTGTTTGCCTCAGTGAGATTGCTGATTGATGTTGGAAATGTCCCCAGCACCCATGGGTGGCATTGGCTTGAGTTTCCCTCCGGGCTGTTGAAGAAGTTATCTCGCTTTTTTTTTTTTTGTACCTTCAACCGCTGCCAGCTGTGAGTTCGGATGAAAGCAAGAAACAGAAGTTGGAAATACCGAAGTGCACTTTGAAATGGATTTCAGTGCACATGTTCATGTCCCCTGTATCCTGTATCCTGTTTATTCTAGGGATTATATGACTGCTTCATATTGAATTTGGCTCGTTAAACTAATATTGTAATGGTAATGAGCTTGTGACCTTTTCCTCACCTCACATATGGTGTAGTGAGTGAGTTTATGCTTGGGTGGCTACAAACAGCAACCTGTGTATTCGCCTGAAATTTCCACCCTAAGTACGTCTACAGTACATGCATGATTGATTCCACTCTGATCAATGCAATAAATGCAAATCGAACAAAGCACAGTTAGATTAAAAGCGTCCTAAATAGACATCATCTTACACTGAGTCACACTTTTCCTTAATTGCATCACAGACAGCATCAGATTCATCTTATAAAGTGAGAACACATCAGATTATGAAATGAACAACAGGTACAAATCTATGGAATGCAGTTCAGGGACCTACATTTTTGACATAGTAAGAATTTTGTCACAGGCTTGACCATCGACAGATAAAGTCACTACAATCTGAGTGTAGAAATTCAGAAAACATCTCACAGGTTATGCAGTATAGGAATACTGTAAATGAATGCTGCAACGTGACAGCGTGTCAATGTTTTTGCTTTGTGTTTGTTTGGTTTCTACATGTTGGGATTGGGTGTAACTATTTTAAGCTCAAAATGACATAAAATGTGCTTTTCACCAGACCCGATTCTTGTGGGATTATTATCAAGAAGTTTGGTATTTAGTGACAAAATGCTGCATTTTTTTTTAGAAGATTTGACAGCGTTATAGTTGTGATTATGACTAAGGGGAAGCTTTGTGTCTCGCCGTGTTATCTTATGTAAATGCTGGACCCCTGTGTTTCTTTACTGTGCTTTGAAAACACCGATAAAGATGAATCGGTGAATGATGCTTGTCATTGTGGCTCTGCAGACAGACACACAGACAAGATAGTGCGTTTGGACACTATGAGGGGCCGAGCATGAGAGTCGCAGGCTTGGTGCAAAATCCTACATGCTGAAAAATGAGTACCATAAATGATCTACTGGGTGTAAATTACAACCAGAAAACACATTTCACGTCCACTTATCATTCAGGTTTAACCAATTCATTGAGCTAGTTGATGAGTTCTTTTACATTAAGTTTGCCGTCACCCTAATGTTTGGCTTAAAATATTCTGGGAATCTATGTCATGTGCAGATTTGTTTGCTGGAAAGTAACTATTTAGGCTATTCTGAGATGAAGTGACGGGGGAGTAACAAACTCCAGTTCACACACAGAGATAACCTCTGATGTTTAGGGTCACGTTTAGGGAACAGAGAGATCGCACAGTGTAATTATAACCAACAGACCCGCTGATCCGCCTTCAAATTGATATTTATCATGACGCTCATTTACCATTAATTGTATAAGCATCTTGTATTGCTGAAAAAATACACATACAAAAGAGATAAGTACCAACATTAGGGTAAATGTCCACTAAATAATGGTGTTGATCTCTTAAGTATGCCTTCTTATCCAGCGCGGATCACGCTTGTCGCCGGAATGGACTGTGGGAAAAAGCCTTTGTTGTGCCTGCAAAAATAAACTATACACATAGGAAGTGGGAAGTTCTCATAGGGTCCCTGTGCTCTGTTTCTCCCTAATCTCCCTCCGTCCCACACGGCTCATGGAGTAATGGCCTTTCCAGACCCTCTTTAAACAGCTTGTGTTTACTGTGAGTGACCTCTCACCAAATTACCAGCTGCAGGCATGGCCCCGTGTTGTGTCTTTCCTCGGGGATCACCCCATTCCGTGTAACTTCATAGCTCCGCCCCTCCGATCACCTAACCGCCTCTTCGTCTCGGTTATCTGCCAGTCAGGATGTGCAGTTTGAAGTGAAAGCATTTGAAGATGAAAAGGCAAATTCATTGTTTCGGCTGGTGTAGCTTCACAGTGGAGCGCGGGGGTTAGGGCGCATAACCAAGAGTCTTAGTTGACTTTCCTGTCATTGTAGGGAGTAATGTTGGAAAGTCACATCAATGAGCTACTTTTGCTGCTACAAATCCGGGTCGCAGCTTCCTGCCATTGACTGCAAACGGTCTGAAGCCTCGCATTTTTTCGTTGCCCCAGAGAAATGATCAAAGGGGGTAAGAAGAGCCGGGAGAAAATTCAATCATGTCCAGGCATTTCTCAACATAAGCACCCAGTGATAAGTGTCCCCGTTTGGGCTCGAGTGCTCCGCGGCAACGTGCTGATGAAATTAATAAGGCAAACAGCAGAAAAATTTGCAAAGTAAATGCTGTCCTTGGCTGGAGCTGCGCAGTGCGAGGTGATGACATGTCTCCTTTGGCAGCTTTAATTAATAACAGCACCACCCATCCATCTGTCGTGGATGTGTGTGTTGACTTTAGAATATTGTGTTAGTCACAGCTTTTCGTGTTTATTTAAGAATGCCGAACCATCTTATCTTAAATTATGATGTGTCAATAAAAGGACACTCACTTGAGCTCATACCTCTGCCAAGGATGAGACAAAATTTGTCGTCCTAATATGCCGGTCCCAGTAAGGTGTAGTTTTTATAAATGTATCCAAATACACATTGCTTATTATGGGATAAATATGCCTGTTTTGTTTTTTTTTCATTGAGATTGGTACATTAGTGTTGCAGAAATTAACAAAAAATAAGGAAAATCTGCTATGTCACAGTGTTGAGATGTCATTCTTAAAATTCTTGGATGAGTTCATGGAAGAAAACCAAAATCGAATGAGATCTGCCTTGGATCCCTCCACCAAGTTCCATCAGGTCAGAACCTCATGAGTAATCCTGCTAATGATTAAACAAAACAAACTGACACGGGTGACTACATCACCTCTTTAGTGCAGATATTTTTCCTCGCCTTACTTGAAAGACTTACACAAGCGCTGAAGTGCAGACAAATAATAAAGTCATCAAAATCCAAATGTGTAGGGCAGAAACGGCTGAGAGATTCCTCTGAAATATATGTTGCTCCGTGACTCCGTTGAACCAGTGAGCCTTCAACATGATTTTGGAATGAGTCAGTTCTCAGAAATAAGGTGTGGTTACGAAAAAGTTGGCAAACGTTCTGATAATGAAAGGCAAATACAGGCAAACAGCCTGATTAAATTAGAGACTGCGGAGGATTGCGAGATCGTTTTAACCCTCTGAGAAGACGGCAGGGGAGGCTGGTGGCCTTTTGACGGGTTTGACAGTCGGCCTGTTTCACGACAGATCGGGTGTAATTCATCAGATTTATCGGATATCTCAATCCTGAAGCCACATGCTGCAGGAGGAGAGGAGAGGAGAGGAGAGGAGAGGAGCGTTCGTCTTCCACAGGCCCTGCCCACAGGTTCAAGTCTACACAGGGAGACGAAGCTGATTTACCTTTCTGCTTCCAGCCGACTGCAGGGGGAGTGCTGCTTTACCAACACGGGGAATTTAGGTGCAGGAGGTACATTTCTGATGTCATGTGTGGGGTGTGGCATTAAGGTGGGCCCTCCGCAGCTGGACTGATAGATCTGACAGTATCTGACTACTCATGGGGCACACAGGACACTATGGGACTTATTTAAGTGGACTCTACCTTAGTCAAAGAGGTAAGACCGTGGAATGAAGCGCTGCAGTCGGCCGTCTTCACACACCTTCTTTCCAAACTTCTTCTGTCACGTCTGCGGCGTCGCCGGTGCTGTCCCAGGATTGTAAAAGCTGCGGATCGTATACGATTGTAAAAAATATTTCCGCCTTTTTCATTCTGTCCGGTGTTTTAACTTCAAGTTGTGTGTGCACTTGACTTCCTGCGCTGTGGCATGTTGGAGCCTGCACAGCTGACTACAATCCAGGCTCCACTGCCTGAGAGGAGTGGTAGTGTGTGTGTGTGCGTGTGTGTGTGTGTGTGTGTGTGATCAACGGGACAGTGGATTGTTGCTTTTGTTTGTCCTTTAAAACAAGTATCCCACTGGTTGATTGACCTCTTTGAAGCCGTGCGTGTTTCTTTGTACAAGAAGCCACCGTTCCTCAGGGGGCCACACTGCAACACAGCAGCTGCTAACATACCACGGTAGCCATGATTGCTAATCCTTAGACTTCTCAGGGACTGTGAGCAAAGAAAAGTCAGATTTCTACCAGGGCTTTGGCTTGGCTACCTCTCAGGGCTGCTCCCACCTGTTCATTGTTATATTTATTCCCATATTTTTATTGATTGGGTGGAAAAATGACATAGAAGCTCCTCGAATGGTTCTTGTTAAAGTCTGGCCAGCTGGAACAGTATGGAATGGAATGTAGGGAATTTGGATATCCCTTTGTTCAGCTGTTTGACTACTTTTCATTATTTTGATTTTTTTCCCCCCCTACTCTCTATTGCTCTTAACAATATCCTGGATTCTACCGACTTGACTCCTCTCGCGCTGTCTGCATCGCACGCAAACATCGCAGCAATTATCGAATGGGAAGCAGCACATGGGTGTGATGTTGCCCATAATTAGTCACGATGCCTTTGTTTAGCTTAGAGGTAGATTAGCTTTAGTCCGTTTCCGTGTCTGCAGTTCTCTCGCACGCTGTCCTCAGGAGTGAGGTAACGTGCAAATTTGCACATCTGGTTTTACTGTTTCACAACTCGGATCAGAATTCGATCGGCCGACGTTCTCTGTTCATAACAAGCTGGCCAGCGACATATTTATCCATCAGCGTGTGTTTGCGCTGTGGATTATCATATGATGAAACGCAGCGTGGCACAGTGACAGCAGGCCTGTTATTTCCTGGTAGTCTATGATCACGTCTGTCAAACGTGTCGTGTGGTTTTGAATGGGCTTGTTTGCGAGTGTCGGGCCTCCTGGAGAGACACGGCGAATTCAGTCCAGTCAAGCTTCAACACGTTCCGTCTCATTCAGCAAACAAAGGCTCAGCGTCTGTCACCTGCTCCAAGTGTGTCCGTAAAACCCCGGATGATGCAGCTGGGATGGCCCTCAACCTGAGGCATAGGACTGTACTGTCCAAAGTTCTAGTCTTTTATTTATTGAGAGAACATCTGCAACCAAATATAAATATTTTCTGGTGAATCACATAAATAAATGTCCTGAAAAGGCCTGGAAACTCCGGGGCAGTGTTAAACGCTTATAATCCAGTTGCCAAATAAACAAACAGAGACAGGAAATCGGGACTTTGTACCCAGGAGAGAGACACTGTGGTGTGTGTATGGTGTAATTTGTCTGTACAAATTTTGTGGTTCTTTACTGTCAGAGAGTGTTTTTTGCATATTGGTGATCCACTAACACATCTTACATTAGATGTCCTGACAGCGCTGATTTTCTGGCCTAAAGTTGCATATTCAGATCAAAATGATTGGTGATGAAAGTCCCAGCATGAAAAGATGTGTGTGAAGACACAAACCATTTTCAGCACTCCCCATCCCAAAACATTGTTTTCTGCTTACACTCGCCCATTTTAAATCTAATATCCTGCAGCCAGAGTGTGATTACACACATTTGTCGACCGGGAAATGTAGCACAACGGACATAAAACATCAATACACACGTTCTCATAGCGTTGACCGAGTTCTGATGGTCATATGCAACTTTCCTCTCAGTAGATGGTTGTTAGTTGTTACTCTTGCGTCTACAGAAAGCTGCCATATTTAAATTTAATCATCATCTAAAGCCTCACAAGCCTCACACACATCACAATCCAGCAGCCCACTATAAAGTGCTCATTCATTTGTTGTGTTGATTACAGGTGGATTTGGGTGGTAATCCTCCTGCAGTGTGCCTGAACGCTGGGCCAGTCTTCATCTCTCTGGCTCAAACACGTACGGATAAACCAGCGTTTCTGGTTTATCCTCCTGGTGACTACTTGTGAAAGCTTGCCTGCGTTTGGTATTTCTCAAAGCCCTCCTTCACTCCCGGTTCCTTCGCGTGGATGTTCGACTCCTAAATGTGCAGCTCGATGCATGTTCCAACAGAAGGTGTTGCCGCGTTCTCCTGCATTCCCCTCGATCTCTCCAAAACGTCTCGCTCGATGTGCGATTTGTGATAACGCAACCTCAGCGAGGACGGTCACGGCTGTGGTTCAGCTGAAACGTGATCTGCGTTCGGTTTATGTTATCTAATTATCACGTCAGAGTTCTGCTGTACTGCAGAGTACTCGTTTTCTTCACACATTTCTCCGAGAGGGAGAGAGAGACGCGATGTGCTCCTCTGCTCCTTTCGCAAATATTAGTCAACGTGTTTTCTTGTTGTTTTTTTTTTGATATATCTGTGACTTTAGGGCGTGTTTTAATTGTATTCCCTACAGTCAGCACCTGTTCCTGGCTGGTGGGTCGCTCGTCATCGACAGGATCAAACCTGTTCTCCAGTCTTTTTTCGTACACACGTGTGTACACACAGTACATGGCTGAGTTTGAGAGTTGTTTGTTCAAAAGTTGTGTTCTCGTGTTTGGTGGGACCTTGAAGGTTAGCAGACAAGTGTGTGAATGATACCAGATACGAGAGAAGTGGCTGAAACTTTCTGCTGCTATGTGGACGGTTGTGTAACTGTCCAGAAAAATCACTCGTACGCCGCTTTTCAAAAGCGAACTGCCAGAAGATCGAGGGCGAGGGAGCGACTGTTGATGAGTGATGAATGAGTTCCTATGCAGCCTGAGGTGGAAGCTCCTCTCTGCGTGGGCGTGTTCAAAACCAACTGGTTCCGGAGCGGCTGTGCAAGGGAACGCTCTACTACTACTTTGAGGCTTCACACCTGCAGAGCTCAGCCTTTCCTTTCAAAACTTTTAAGTTGTTAGTCGGTACTGTAATTCAGCTCACTTGGAGGATTTTCTTTCCTCTCCACAGACCTCACTTAAGAAATTACGTTAAGGCCAGCGGTCGCCTTGTGATGACAAATCTGGGCATCGTGGGCATGGAAATAAAGGAGGAAAGTGTGTTTTCGCTATTTTCCATGTTCTAAAGCCACTTCCATTTGTATCTCAGTCGTCATACCACTATTCTAATGTGACTGTTTTCATGGTTACATCTGTAAAGAAAAAAATGACTGGAAAGTTCCTCATTCAATATTTTGTTTTTTGACGACTAGAATGTCAACCACAGATAATAAATTTACCCAAGAATTTTGACCTAACAAAGAAATTCCAGCCTAACACTGCAAATATGGACAGCGTTCCTTAGAAGTCTACAATTTATTTCTGTTATAATCTGTCATATGCACCACATCAGCACATTTGATCATTTCTTTTGAACGCACAGATCTATACGCTATGATTTTATACATTGGATTCAAGTGATAGACCTTAAACTAATCTACTTTGTATCCCTACAAGTGAAACAAAGGTTTACACTGTGCTTCCTTGTGTGTTTTTGCACAGTCGAATCATCAATCAAAACATAAATGTGCGTCATTGTGTGTATGTGTTTTCATGTGGTGGCGTTTAAGGACGGCAGCCCCCATATGTAGACTAATAATGCCTGGCTAGACGTGTCTCAGTGGAGCCTGTAGCCTTAAACATTGCTCAGATTCCTGTGAGAATAAGCAGTGGCCCCATGTGAGACTTTATGGGCTGTGATTCAGGGACCTCGCTCCATAGGGCAAAAGCTGAACGGTTCAGAGTCTCTGCTGTCTTTTTAAAATGATGTTTCGACGCTTTCAGCAAAATGTGCTGTGCATTAATGGCATGTCTGTTCCTGCTTCGATTTGATGTTAACAGCTGCATTTTCTCCCGTGTGAGCCAACCGCTGACAAAATACGATACAGCAACACTTAAATCTTTACAACGATGACCCTGATCAAATCAGAAGTGGAGCTTTTGTTTACAGATCACATATTTCCAACGTTTGCCACCTCTCAGAGATAAAGATGTAATCATCCCCGAGCGCGGACTCCTTCTCAGATACCTTTTAGTATGACTCACAGATGGCTGGGCTTTCACTGCTAGAAAATGTAATCAGAGATATGAAGAAATGGCACAACTGGTCCAAGATAAGATTTGTTTATCACATGACTTTCAGCGATCTCTCCACACTGTTTTGACTGTTAGGAGCAGACAAGCACTCCACACACGAATCTCACAAAATGAATCTGAGGCCTCTTCCTCATGCCTCACATGTCTTTCCATTCCCAGCTCTTTCTTCAGGCCCAATGAGTAAATCTGTTCACTTGAGTGTCTTGTGACTTGTTTGCAAAGTGGACTTGAGCTCTTTCATGCAACACTCTTGTTGGTGAGACTCGAGGAAGAAAAGCTTCCTTTCATGCTGCCTGGTGCCGTTTCGTTTTCATCCAGGCTTCATAGACGAAAACCTACCCGTGGATATAAAACACACTCAAATGTTCACTTCCCGTCTCCGCGTCCAGATTTGAAGAAGTATTGACACAACCATGAGAGTCGTTCACACTTTTATTTCCCCACAACAGGGTGTCAACCAAAAGCAAAGCCCCGTCTCCCCCGGGATTAAAGACTCCTCCTGACTTCTCCCAGTGGTGCCCAGGAAATCTCCATTTAAACATGGACCAGAAGGAGAACCTAATTGATAAAGAACTCTCTCTGGCCGTGGTTCTGCCTGGCGGAGTGGAAAAGATGACTTCAGTCCATGGCAGGTAAAGTTAGAAACCAATTATCTCACAGCTGATGTCATATTATGTCATCATACAAAGTTTGATGACAGATGAATTCAGAACAATTTTGTTTTTTTTTGGTTTTATTTCACAATGTATCCACGTTGGACAGTGTGTGAACTAATGTTATTATAACAACTCCACTTCACCTCCTTTGCCGCACTTATTACACTGCTAGTGGTAAAATTTCATCTATAATCTTGTGATTTGCCCTGGATTATTAGTGAGATGTTGGAATATGCCCCACATTATCAGCTCTACGTCTGTCAATATATCAGACCAAGGTCTTTGTGCCCTTCTCTGAATCCACTCTCACACACAGCACAGCCTTTCCATCAGCACAGTTTACTTAAGATACTGTAATCTGTCTCACAATGCACACGTTTTACCGACATTCTTCCGTAGGTACAGTATCTGATGACTGTGGCCAATGCAATACCAACGGATTAAGCATCAAATTCTTCACCCTCTTTTCTCCTTCTAAACTTTAACCAAGCGCCCACATGCACAGCGAGCACATTATTATGAAGATTAATTGTACGGTCGTATCTTTAAGCGACGCGGTCGCCGCAGCACCCTGAAAAAATGGCACGACAGATTAAATGAGGAAGAAAGAGAGGAATGAATCGGCATTTCACTTTGACGTTGAGCATACCAAACGATAGCTCTCAGTTTTTCAGTTGCATTTCATTCCACGGCTGAACATTTACCTCCGCTGAGCCATAAATCTTTTGGGTTTGTTCGGTCATGCCCTCTGTGTCTTTCAGCAAACCACTAATGGATCTGTTAGTGATGCTTTGCGCAAAGTATCACCTCAACCCATCCGGCTACACCCTGGAACTCGTCACTGCCAACAGAAACCACATCAAGTTCAAGCCCAATACTCTCATCGGATCTCTGGAGGCAGAGAAGATCATACTTAAACCGAAAGGAGTGGAGGACGAGAGTAAGAAAGCCCCTCGGATGCCTGAGGTACGTTCGGCACAGGATGCCACGAACACGCGCTCGCACACACGCGCACGCGCGCAGCACGTAGATGCCATTGTTAAATCCAAATGTCTGTTTTCTTAGGCAACCGTCAGGATGATGATCAACTACAAAAACACTCAGAAAACAATACTACGAGTCAATCCCAGAATTCCTCTGGCTGAACTCTTACCAGCCATCTGTGAGAAATGTGAATTTGACCTGGAGACAACCGTTCTACTGAGAGATGTGCAATCACTGTCCCCGTTGGACCTGTCCTGCTCTCTTACTGATTACGGCATAAGGGAGGTGTATGCAAGAGACACAAAAGGTAAGTACGAGTGCATGAAGAAAATAAATAGATCGATATGTCTGCCCCCTTGTAGTTTGCCAAGCTGACCAACACACGGACTTTATCACTTTCTCTGATCTTTATGTTACACTTGGACTCTTCAGGCCAGCCTGCAGCCTTCGTGTTTCCAGCCTCACCCACTCATGCAGGTACCTCAGTTTGTGTGCGGTATGATCCTCTTCAAAATGATGTCATGAATCTGACATCACCTCTCAAACATGATCTTTGCAGGAAAAGGTGAACGTCAGAAAGGGCAAGAAGCTAAAGGACGTTTCAGCATGTTCAGGAAAAGCAAGAAGAAGAATGACCCGGTAAATACTTCATTTACTCGGCATTAATGGCTAATTTTTGGTTAGATAATATACCTTTGGTAAATTAGTGTCTACGCCAAAGAATTAAAACGTGCAGAGGGAGGAGGCCGGCTGATTTAGGTTTGCCATTGGTTGCGGTCGATGCTGTTTTTGTGGGAGCAGAGCTCTTATCATGTTCTGATTGGATGTTTGTTCTTTAAAGGCAGTAACAGCCAGCGCCCCAGCTTCCCCAGTGCTTGTGAGCAAACCTCGGCCTCTCAGCATGGCTCTGCCCAACACAAATTCTTCTCCGCTCTCCTCGCCCACGACCCCCACCGACGGGCCAAAGAAGAGACGTGCGCCCCAGCCACCCGTCCTCGTGTCCAAAGGGTGTCCCTCGGACCAAAGCACGCGGCAGAGACTCTACTCTGAACCCGATGTCCGATTGGGGGGTGACGAGGTGGGTGAACCGGTTCCTGGCAAGACGCACAATCTGGCCTCGTCGCGTTTGCAGTCGTGATTTCTGTGAAATGCATTAATAATTTATGGCTTCGTGTTTCGTAGGTGTTTCGTTTTAGTCGTGGCTCCTCGTCAGAGTCGTCGCTGAAGAGGACCAAACGTAAGGCTCCTCCGCCCCCCGTTGTCCTCCAGGAAAAAGGTCTTCTGGATCAAAATTCACAAGGTTCGTCTTCACTTTTACGTTATTCCCTGCTGCTGTTTTTATACACTTTTTTTCCTGATATAATCACTGATTACCATGCATGTGTACTTTGGCCTCAAAGTCAACAACTCCACATCACAGTAAACTCAGGACTGTCAGGTTCAGGTGACAACCATTTTATTTGACTCTTGCACCTCCTAGTGGTCATTATCGAACAGTGACTTGGGGACAGATTGTGTGGCTCCCTCGTCCTCAGGGGGATTTGCGATCATGATGATAGCAAATTATTTAACTGTGTTTGACCTAATCTGAATCTACTTTAATGATGAGTATAAGTACAATTTTTGTATTTTTATGCAGTGATTTTTTTTTTGTTTGTTTGTTTTTTTCGCCTTTTAAACAGACTTTTGCCATAAGTGGAAATGAAGGCATCCTACAACGGACTCTTGACTGAAATGTCAGATCAAAACACTGTTAATTAACCAAGCACATGACCTTTTTGTAACTGTCCTCTTGGTGTTCCTCGTGAGGTGGATGAATGCTGTTTAGCTCAGGATAACGAACTGACTTTCTAAAGTACTTCTTGTGTTTTCCTGTGTGGCAAACCCCAGCGATACTTTACCCTTTCATACTGTTACAGTCCTATTGCATCATGTAGAGAATCGCACAGCTCCTCTCTTACCTACAAAGACCCTTGACTCTCAGCGTGTCTCTTGTGATCTAATGAATAAATTGTCATCATAAATTCCGAGGCTGCCGTCTGCCTCTACCCGCACTTCTGCTTTCTTTCTTCTCCTTTCAGCAACACACGTTCACAGAGAGACCGATCGGTGCCTGTGGCGCTCCTTCAGCATCACACGGCTCAGTGGGCTGAGTGGCGACGAGCTTTGTTTAAGAATATTTAGATAGTCTCTCTGCTCGTCGCTCGTTCCTCCGTGCTGCTTACCACAAAGTTATGAATGAACGGGGAAAGTGAGACGTATGATGTGACTTTGTTTGATTTAATATGGATTTAACACCCCAGGGACAGTTTACCTAAAGTATAAGAGGAGGGCCTTCACGTGACTGTCGTTGTTTTGCAGGGGATCCCGATGCTAAAACACTGGAGGAGATAATGGAGAAAGAGGAGACGGCTTCCTCCATGGTCTCTGAGGCGGCAAGTGAAACCCAGGGAGAGGAGAGCAAACTTGAAATCCCAGCCAATGGGGACTGTAAGGAAGCCCAGCCCGTAACGCAGGGAGCAGAATGTAAGGAGCTAAACCCCCCATCTTCAGACACTGAGATGTTGAGTACGCAGACCGTTGGCGACCGTGGGGAAGATCAATCCTGTGATCTATCCTCAGATGGCAAGTACGAACTCCAGTAACCGACTTCTCGAGGCCGAGCCATTATTGTTGACCTGTATTTGCAATGCTTTGTAATTCTATTTGGTAAATGTCTACAGTCAAATGCAGAGCACGGTTGATGAATCTGCGATGCACAACGATCCGAAGACGACTACTGACACACACACAACCCAGGTGGCAGATACTGGTGGGTTTGTCATTTTGTTGGGAACACCAAACACTGCGTGTTGGCACAGCTGCATTTCAGACAGTTCTGCCCGTGTGAAGGTTACAACATTAGTTTCGGCATACATTTGTTTTTTTCCACTCCAGTTCACACACGTGAAGGGCACGTAGTTTAGTGTCTGCGTTACACATACGGTACGAGCTGCAGAGATGCTTAACTTTATTGGGCTTTGCTTTAATGGCCAAGGCATACCGGTCTTAAACATCGAACGCCTTGTCTTCTAACAGAAAACGGGCCGTGCCAAGATGGCGGCGTGTGCCAACAGACCATATGTGAAGAGTTTACAGCTGAAAGTGTCAAAGATGGAAGCCATACTGAAGACAGCAGCCCTCCCTCACTGCCTCAGCCTGCGGTGCAGACAGCAGAAGCACAGGCCTCCGCTCAGGCGTCCACTGATCCCCACAGGGAGGAGACAGACAGGTTGGAGCGCCCAGCGGACACCAGCGTGTCACGCCCCACCAGAGAGGATGCTCAGGTGCAAACCGATTTAACACAACAAGACAGTGAAGTTCCCTCCTCAGTTGACGCACCTGGCTTTGATTCTGCAGAGAAGAAAGACATGACTACTTTAACGGAGGAGCTGGACCCCCCTGACCTCAAACAGGCCTCATCCCACACCTCAGAAACCTCAGGCTCCACGTCAACGTGTCCCACCGCCACAACTAAGGCTGCAATAGACTCCAAGGCAGCGCCCAAGCCCTCCAACGAGCTGACAAGGGACTACATTCCCAAAGTGGGAATGACAACGTACACTATCGTGCCTCCCAAATATATGGAGAAACTTCGATATTATGAAGTTGAACTGACATTGGAGTCCCCTCCTGCGGCTCCAGAAAAGGGAATTGATATTGGTTCTCCTCAGTTAGAGGAGGGCACGGCACGGAGCGGACCGACAGAGAGCGCCCTGCAACAAAAGGAGACGCCCTCGACCACACCCAGGGAAGACGTACTCATTTCTGAACAGACTTCTGCTACGGAAAGCACCGTTAATGGATCTGTACCCCAACCCATTCAGGCTCCACCAACGCCAACAAGTTTACCCGGAGTAGACGACAAGCTATCATCCACGGCTAATAGCGCATCCCAGTCAGCAGAGGTCAAGGAGGTGAAAATTCCACCCGCAACCAAGCCTAAGCCTGGGTCTTTCCGCTTGGCACAGCACAAAAGAACACCTGGGTATTATGTAACTTCAGCAGCAGAGAAGAAATCGGGTGTAACGCCTGGATCTGGCCAGAAGGAGGCTCGAGCAAGCCTCGAGAGAGAAGCCTGGCCTACTCCTCCTCCTCCTGTGCAGTATCAAGAGGAGCCAACAGGGGCCACTAACGCCGAGCTCAGTCTGAGAGAGGACGACCACAAGAACACACCCGCTATGCGACTGGCAAGGCAATGCAGTTTGCCGTGTAAAGAGCCAAGAGGTGGCCTGAGCCTGGAGAAACTCAGGAGCTTTGCAGCTCCCCGACCGTTTACTCCGGTCACCCCATCCCGCTTTGCTCAGGCCGTGTCCTCCGCCGTCAAAAGGTCCCAGTCCTTATCCCATGCACAAAAGACACCTCGCTCACCCGTGTCGCCTGTCCTCTCTCCGGTGGCAGACCAATCCTTAATCCCAGACTCAAAAGAACTATTCAAGTTCAAGGTGAGTTCTGAAAACACAACAGCCCTAAATTTAAAGAGCCAATAGAAGATGAACAAAGGACTTTATAAGTGTGTTTATATGTGGTCTATGGATACTTGACAGCAAAATCAATTTGTCAGTTTTCCCTCCAACACCTCATATAGAAGTTTATTTTATTTTCTAACACTTAATCTCTGCCTGCTGTGGTGCATTTTTGTGTTGTCTCTCTAATGTAACTCAACCAAGACTTCCCTACGGCTCCTCATGATGACGGTGATGTTGTCTCTTCTCTAACACCACAGGAAAGCGACAGCACAAACCTGGATGCTGACGGAGTCTCTGCTCCAGGGGGAGTCGTGGGCGAATCAACTTTTACGGAAATAACTCAAAAGGAAGAGAAGGACAATCCATAGCAGTGCCTTAATCCCAAAATATCCTCTACTGTAAGCAAAACACAACTGTTGACCGCTGTGTTGTGACAGCAACAACATAACACGTTAATGTCTAAATGCATCCATATGCAGCACTTATATGAGCCATCACTGTATCTCTTTCCCTTCCAGGAGGAGCCTTTTCTGTCCACAGTGAGTTTGGTCCGATCCATTAGGTCATGTCAGACAAGCACAAACTTTTGTTGTACCTCTTTTGGTAGCCGCCAACAGTACATAAAATGATCTGGATTGCTAATAATTAATTGATGTACTTATTATTGTGTCCTGAAATAATATCCATTGCTGACCTGCATATTTTAATGCTCCTATTTTATTTTGTTTTGATCGATCGTGCATTTAATGCATTACTGGTGTTATTGAATGAATACGTGTTAAATAAGAAAAGGTCTATAAATTATTGGTCCGGTCTCCACCGTTGTAATATTGCTGAGTTTATCGAGAAAACGTAACAGTTCATGGACGCACGCGTGAGTCGGACATGGTCTGATGTACGGTACATAATTTCTCTTTAGATTATAAATTCTGTCATGAGTTGTTGTTGTTGTTGTGGTTACAGAGTTGTGTAAGGGTACACAGACTGTACGCTCGATTCATTTTCCCTGTAAAGCAGTGTTCTGAATAAAGCTTTTATCTTTGACATTGCCTGCATTAAAGTGCATTTTCTCCATGCAGTCAGTTTCTGCACAAGCTGCAGAAATAGGAGCCCTCGCTGTTGTAACCTGCTGAATAGTTTAGTGTTCTCAGCAAGGTACAGGTAAAACGTGTACACTGTGACGTAAGCAGGGAGCTACAGTTGACTATAATAACACCTGTGCTACACGCGTGGACAAAGACAGTCAGTCAGTCAGTCCCACCGGAACAGAGATATGAAGACCAGGGTGCAGGGCTCCGACAGACATTTTCACCTGAAATGGCATAAGGTAAGACCACACGCAGGACTCAAGTCAACTGCAGCCTTTGTGAATTTGTAAATGAAACCTAGAATCATGGCGTTATTCCACGTTGCAGACGGAGTGGCACATCGGGACAGGACGTGTTGTATAACTCTGGCACCTCATTTCTCCTCTGTTTGTACAATAGGCGTGTATAATGTTCACAGCATCGACAGGTACAGGTTGAGACGCATTGAACGCTTTCTCACACATTTCTTAAATTCCACCAGTAAGGTTAAGGAGTCCTATCATTTTGCATTGGAAATATATTCCCCTTAAATCAACAGCAGCAGGATTTCAATAGGTTACACGGTGTCCTCAGCCTATGGAAATCACATTCCTCATTTGCATTTTTGCAAACACATCAATGCCGGGGATAAAGTTAATGCAAGGGAATTTGGAGGAATATTCAGAAGAAAATGGGTTTTTGTTGAAAAAATTTGTTGCAAATTTGAATATCAGACTAGACTGATTTTATTGTATAATAGCTGTTATCTTCGTATTGTCTGTTGTTAATGTCTTTCCTGGATGGTGTACAGTCCATTTTAGTAGTTTTCCATCTCGTCCCTGGCAAAATGATCCAAAATGTACCAACGTGAGAGCTGAACGGTCCTGAGAGCTTTTTGAAAAATAAATAAATAATGCTCCAATAATTCTTTCTGATGCATTCTGCCGTTTCGGTCGTGCATCGTCCTGCTCCGATGGCCGTGCGGCGTGCAGACAAAAGGCCCTTCTTTTCTTTTTAGTGATCTATAACACATTGTATTTGCCTTTCTGTACAACTCGCCACATTAAGCACTCCAAACTTTATGTGCATGCAAATATGCCAGAAGTGGAACAAGAACAGCGACAGGACGTAACTGTACTGTGATTTTATGTGTGGAAGTGATGTAATGGTGCCAAGTTCGCACAGGGCTTCGCACAGGAACACATTGTGAAACCTCCCAGAGAACAATTTGACTCTACCATTCATTTGCTATTTTTATCACTTTATAGGTTTAAGATATCGACGAGGTATTGGTAATATAAAATAAATGGGAGTTAATGCACTCTTTTTAGTAAGATGGCGTTCACTACGGCTGTGTTTATGTCTGTATACTTTGCTTTGTTAGCCTGTTTGTTTGTTTTGATCATTCTAACCATCCTATTTTGTCTAACATCCAACTTCTTCTTCTTCTTCTTCCTCCACGTAAATCTGTGCAACTTTTCTCATGCATTCACACACACACCAACAGGATTTCCTTGACAGGCCCGCCGCAGTTTTAGGGTCATTGTGGCGTGGTTATTTGAGACGCGGTAGCATTAAGTTCCTAAAATACATTTGGCTTTCATCCTACACTAATGTAATTAGAATTTTCATTGACTGATACCATAAGAATGTGTTCCAGGCTGCGGGTTATTTCTGGAGCTCTAATGCTGTCCAGTTTTCTTGTCCTTGTGTTGGTCCACTGTAGGACCATTTGTCTGCATGCTGCTGTCCTGAACTAGGTCACCGACTTCCTGACCCGCTCGTTCCACATATCTGCAGAACGTCAGCGATGTAAATGAACTCACTGTTTCATTTTATACAATTTAACACCGTGTTTTATACATTTTATTACGGTGGCACCGTTTCCGTTGAGGGCGATCCAAGTTCCTGTGACAGGAGGCGATCATACGAGCCACTAAGTGAGTTAGCGAGTAAGAAAGTTAGTCCTGGAGATAAGCGACGCTCTTATCTGTTACTGTAGTCAGATACGGCCTGAACTCCACGCTGCTCACCGCTCCATATCTCCAGTAACCTGTCAGCCCCTGGTCAGACTCTGTTACACATTACCTCTCAGATAGATGTTATCATCCTCCCCATCCCCCACACGGACCCTGTCACTGAATGACACAACCCACCACACAACCAAACGGCCCGGCCCGGCCTGGCTACTCCGTGCAGCAGTCGCATGCCTTCCACAGAGGACTAAGTTTAAAGAGCAATTTGGATCAAAGTGCAAAGTCCATGACAAAGGAACAGTTGGTTTTATAGCGCTGGCCGTCCTCCCCGGCCTCATTACACCCCCTTTTGTGCAAGACTTCTTTGTGTGCACATTTCCTGCCTTCCAAGTTGGAAGGGGAACAAATATCTGAAACCAGAAGGTGAAATAAATTAAAGCGGCAACAATCTTAAAGAAGCAGTTTTGAAGATTGATTTGAATTATCTCGTAGATGGTAAACAGCAGTGTGTGTCGGGAAAGGGGGCTGGTTTGGGAGTCATTGCATTAAAAATATCTTTATTGTGGTGGATCATGTTTGGATAGGAGGGATCGTTTTGCCCCACTGGGCCAGCCTTGTAGGCAGCAGATGAGCTGGGGAGTGTGTGTGTGTGTGTGTGCGTGCATGAGTGTGTGTGTGTGTGTGTGTGTGTGCTGCGAGCAGAGGAGCAGCCAGCCAGCTTGCTCAAACTCTACCCTGCACACACTCCAGTCCAACAGCTCATCTCTTCTTCTCTGCTCCAGATGATGCCTTGGATTTAGCCGGCCCACATGAGTGATATGAGTAACACGCTGGACGAGATACACACTTCAGGAAGCCTCGGAGAGAAAGCAGAGATTTTTCAAAGTGCGAAGGGTAATGTGAGTGGCTTTTTCAGCCCAGCCCTCATCCCTTTGCCGGCTCCTTTGCTACTGCCAAATGCCCAGAAAAGCGGGACTTCACTCTGCAAGGGGAACAGGTATGACATCTGTCTTTACAGTTGGACGAGAGCGAGAGCAGTGTTTGTCTTGTATGATAAGGCAGGATTGTATACGTGTGTGTGCAGTGAAGCATTATTTCAACAGTACAGTCGTGGATCTGGAGTCATATAAGGCACCTGTACGTTTGAGTTAGATAATTAGTAACTCAGGACCTGCAGCGTTTTCTTCATTCGGGGTCTCACTTTATCACAGTAGAGTCCTGAATATCATTACAGATTTGAGACATTTTTCTAAATGAGGGAGGTCGTGTTTTCTTTGCTCTTTCTGAACAGATTTTGACAAAACTTGCAATCCAGGACACTTAAACGATTTCATAACACTGCGAAACTTTGAAAAATTTCTGCCTGATTTCAGTCAGAAATGTCTAATATTTACCCAGTGTTAGTCTACAAGTCCACGGAGGTCTGGACCTGCTTGGACTGCATGGGAACACATTAATGGAAGTGTTGTACAGTAACAAAACACAGCAGGAACAACCAATCCAGTAAGTGAGATAATGCCGCTTCAGCACAATGGAAGCACGCAGATAGTTTTCGTGTACATTTTGTGCATCGTAGTCATTTGTTCTTCTTTACGGTGTGTGTGTGTGTGTGTGTGTGTCATGTGTTGTTTTGGGCTTGATGGAGGTGTGAACTCTCTTGTCATGTGTCCTTCTTGCTGTGGAGGAGACTCATACCACCGTCATGGCCGACCGTGATAACGCTACATCACTCGTACGGAGTGACAGAGTAATATGACGAATCCTCCCATTGTCTGTCGATTGTGATCTTCTTTGATACAGCTGCCACGCCGAGCGTCTGTCAGTCAGCGCCGTCAGTATGCGGGGATGAAGGGCAGATCTCATGTATCACGTACAGTATCATCTTATCAAATGTCTCTCGATGAGTGGGGTGTGTCTGATAGAAGAGAAAGGGGGCTGGGGGGTGGACATGCCGAGACAGCCTTGTCCTCTTGTCAGGTCTTTGTTTATCACCTGCTGCATTTATACTACTCCGTCCACACACACACACACACACACACACACACACCCCGCCTTCCCACCCCGTGCGATTCTCTCCATGCGACAAAAGCACCAGGAAAATGTTTGAGCAGACGATCCGTCTATAGGCGGTGAAATCTGATGTCTCTGCTAGACTTCAGATCCCATGACTTGCTGCGGGCCTTTTGGGCTGCACACAGTCCGGTCACAAGTCATAAGTCATAAGGCCCGTCTATACAATAATGACATCAATCTGCCCGCCTTCAGCCCATCACATCAGCTCAAACTGCACTTACTGAGTCATCACGTGGTGAATATGCTCGTTTATTTGATGCGTTCTGCTACTGTTATGAAATGATTAAATTAAACGTTTCTGGATCCACCCCACGGTCCAGATCTGAACCGCCCTGGACCGCGCCGCCTCGTTTCGCTAAGTTTCATCAACTTTTTTGAGTCATCTGGCTAATAAGAAAACGAACAAACAAACAGACGCAGATGAAAACATCACATCTGTGGAGAGCAGAGGTGAAGATGAGTCTCGCTCTGTTTAACTGCTGATTCTCTCTCTCTCTCTTTCTTTCTGTGTCTGTGTGTGTGTGTTCTTCAGGAGGAATAAAGAGGAAGAGGAGTCACAGGAATCCCCTGTTCCAAACCCTTTTCCTGAACTTATTTCCTCAACCATCACCCCGCTCGTCTCTGAATGTTTATTACCCTGGACCAAAAGCAGTGCACATCAGGTGAGAGTCCGCTCCATTTATATGTGGACATTTTGGACATAAAGGGCCACAGTGTTTGAGAAACAAAGCATCTGTTGTGTCTGTTTTCCATATGAAACCACAGACAGAACTCGTGCGAGCTTTATTTGGAATAAGGGCCAGAAAACCCCCCCCCCCC
>OMNV01003051.1:3262-20017 GCA_900303265.1 Brotula barbata
GCATCTCGGGGGGATAATTGGGATTAATGTGGAACAGCTGAAAGGAACAGTATCACTTAGAACACAGTCTGACTCCCCGACTTAGACACAGAACCAGTCATTCTTTGGCAAAGTACAAATGAACATGCCAGCCTCTTTCACAGCTGCAGTAAACAAAATTTCATTATGTGTGTGTGTGTGTGTGTGTGTGTGTTTATGCTGAGCTGTGACATGCCAGCCACCCCAAGTGGCAGCAAGTGGGAGAAAATATCTGATCATTGAAAGGATGGAAGTAGTTCTCTATACACAATCACGATGATCACTCTGCTCTATATTTTCAATTAGCTGCAGTGGCTGAGCGCTTTGTCTTGGCAAGCACGACAGCATCCACGGGACTATAATTCAGGTTGAGAATCCTTCACGCGCCGGAAAAGCGCACACAAGAGTTTGACTCGCAGCAAAACACTTCACATCACATCTGCTGCATCATAATCAAACCGCGTCTCCTCGACAATCGGACAGCAAAGGGCCAGACTCGGTGGTTTCATCGCGCACGTGTTCCGTACAGGCCACTCATCTCGCGCTGCACGGGGGAGGGGCGAGGATACGATCGTACCAAAGGCTTCTTCCGCCGACTGCTCATCTGCTTCTCATCACCTTGAAAGTTTTCTGTGCATCGGAAAACTTTAGCGCGTCGGGAAAAATGTCTTCAAAACGCGGAAAAACCCCGAACGAAAGCTTCAGCCGACGACAACGCCGAGGTGAGCGATGAGATATCATCAACAGACACAACTCAAGGTGAGTCGTCAAAGAAATATCCGTCTTCTGACAAGCGTGCAGACAACAACGCGGCCCCGTCCTCACAGAACCCCGAATGCTGGGATTTAACTCTCTGCCTGACTTGATAATCCCAAATCCTCCGACCGGCTTCATTCCTCCCCGTACGGTTAGCAAGTAAGGATGTCACCGCCGCTTTGACGCTCGGTTTTCCCTCGACGCCCGTGGAGATTGATAGCGCTCTGCGTGGCACGTCTCCGTTCTGTATCCCATACCTCACGAGGGAAGGACGGACACGCACGCACGCACACGCACTCACATCACGCATAAACACACACGTTACGATCTGATGCACTGACACGCAGCCTCACGCTCAACTACCACGGCCACGCCCCTCGCAAACAAAACACCCGGAAAGTCATTTACGGCGCCGCTCTGCCCGCCGTACGTCAGCGGCCTCCTCCCAATCGTTCACAGACACGAATTAACCTCATTTAACTCGTGTGGCCCAACCTGGAGTACAAACAGCCCACTGGTGATCCCTGCAGAGTGATGAGCCATCAGTGGCCAAAACATCCAAATTATCGAGTGCTGAGATTAAACGTTCCTGACAGATGCTTATGTGTATAATTTGTCAGGGCACACAGAGTCTATCGGACTATCGGAGTGAATTTTAATACACAACAGCTCATAATGAGTCCTTGACTTGAATGTGCAACAAAGCAGCAGCTATTAGTTCCAAATTAGAGCAAAGCAGCACAGTAAGAGTTTCGCGCAACGGTTTTCTGGGTCAAACGTGAGCGAGCGGCGGCCAAGCGGACGCGTTAAAACGGGGACGATGTATCGCGTTAACGGAATAAACTCGACCCGGTGAATTCGCATTTGCGCACGGAATGATTCCGCCTCAAAGCTGGAGGAGGCAGAGACACAAAGGACTGCCTGTGTCCTCTGACAATAAATTTGGGAATGACTTTGTAGACGGTGTGACAGCCCGGTCGGGATATTTCTCTCCGATATGGGCACTATTTCAACGCATAATTGCTTGTAAAACCTAATGGATTTTTTAATTCCACAAGGTCAAGTTTTGCAGCGGTACTGAACAAGATTTTTTCCCCTAATGACTGCAATGATGACTGATGACTGATCCATGAATAAAAAATGAAATATGACGTGGATTCCTCGGCGAACAGAGCCTTCATATTCACGCGCCGGGCGGCGTTCGGCTCGCGTACTACAACGCCGCGGCCCCAACGTTCTTCACCTGCTCAAAACAGAAGGAAATAAAACGTTCGCCGCGTGAGGCGTATGTGCGGTAATTTGAAACGAGGCCTTCAGCCGTTTTCTCTTCGGTGAGCTCATAACACGGAGGACGGCGAGAGCCACCGCGCTCCGTGATGAGTGTGAGCGATAACGGCGTGGCGGAGAAGATTGGGGCTTTTGTTCTGAAACAACAACGGCGGCGAATGCCAGACATTTTGATCACATTCGGTGCTCCAACGTCGCAGACGGTGACCAGGTGTGACGTGATGAGTACCTGAGGCAAACAGCACGGACGGATGACAGATATTTCAACAAATAACACCCGATATTCAACACAATAACAGACTTAAGGAGGCGTCGATCGCCGTTGTTACTTTTCTCCAGAAAAATCACCGTTTTCACAGCGATCCGACTGATCGGGAGGCAGACGCCTTTATCTTTTTTTCCTACAATAAGAAGAATCTGGTACCAGCACGGTACGAGCATCAGCTGCTACGCTAAAAAGTAATGATGAGCACCGTACCTGCGGGAGATAACGACACATTTGTTCTTTTTTTTTTTTTTTTTTCAAAATGAAGTTCAAAAAACAAACGAACGTGACGAGACGAAGTTCAGCGATGCAGCGACGTTGCCAAACTATAAAGGATTTAGGAGAGCCATCCGTCTCTGTACGGTCAATACGGAATCTGGCTACAGTCTATTTATCGCCCCAATTAAAGGATGTTTATTATCGTCAGCAGAGACCGTCGTGATTTAAACAGAATCACTATTGACCCGTGTCACGTAAACTTAAAGATTATCGACAAAAAAAAAGTTCGAAAAGAGCGCCGTTCGAAGCGGGTTCGGCGCTCGGGCCCGGACGAGGACCGCATCGCTACGTTGTCACGCTTCATTCTAACAGGAAGACACAGCCTGTTGTGGTTTACTCTGACCTTAATTGAATTGTATCCTGAGCCTCGGTCTTATAAGCAACACCGAGCTGCCAGGAGAGCACTTAAGACGCGGCGCTCAGATCCCCGAGTCAGGAGACTTTAGCTGAAGCGCGTACAATCACAATAATATGGGTAGATTTTTAATATTGCCCTGCCACTGCTCCCTAAAGCAATCAGCGCAAACTCATTGTGTGGGGGCGGGGAGACCAAATTGGATTATGGGCCACAAGCACTTTAATTTTCAGGCGGAGACTAAAGGGAATGAAGGAGCATCTGCATCACTTTGCCACCTCGGGAGAGCGGGGAGTAAATAAATACAAGCGGTGATTTTTAGAGACGACTTTTACAGCCAGAATGTGGCCGCAGAACTTCCTCAGGACCGGACAGGAACACGGCGTACTCCCATCGCATCGTTATCGGTGATAGCACCCCGGGCTGCGACACTCAACAATGAACACATCTTGATATAATCTCAGGTAATTATCCAATTAGTCCTAATTGAGCTCATACACTAACAAGGACTGGATTGTTTGTGCAGTGTCCTTGGATGAATAAACGCTCGGCTTCCCGTTTGCAGCTGTGTTAATGACATCTTAATGACGGTGCACCTGTGACACGCTTGATTTTTGGCTCTGACAAAAATCACCGAAAGGCAAACAAACGCCACGAGAAAAGGAACGAGAGGAAAGTCTCCCTGACGTTAACACGCAAAAGGAAAAAAAAGGAGTCTATTATCACGAACGGACGAGACGCAGCACGTTATCGCCGACTCCGCAAAATCAGGATGTGAATTCAAACGAACCCACAATACTAGAAACATCTGGACGATGATCCGGTCCCCCGCGTCCGTGTTTCGACGTCATCCGTCGCCTGCTGATTGGGCCTCACGATCTTGCTGAGATGAGCATCACGCGCCGCTCTAAGCGCGTTGCATTATGGGGCACATTACGCAGCGCTAATGTGAATTTAGCTCATGTTTGCAAGCTAAGGAAACATGTGAGGCCCGGAGGCCTGTGTAAGCAGATCGCCTCGCCTCTGTGACTTCCACGAGCTGATCACACACTTTTGACACCGCCGGCTGCAATATCGCCACATGTTCCAAAATGACCTTCCTCCTGTTAATTACCACATAATTGCCTTTCTGACATAATAAAAATAAAATCGACCGATTTACTCGCAATCTCCTGCATGACCAAGTGTGGCTTTAGTGTAAAAAAAAGACAATAAGGGAGTAATTGATTTTTTTTCTCCCCCTTCAGAAACTGCTGCTGGAGCAGCTGAAGTTGAAGTCCGTTGCACCTCGGGTTAAAGCTCCACAGTTTCTTGTTTTACGTTTATTCGTCCTCCAACATGGTTCTAACACAGGATTTCGTCAACCTCAGTTAAATCAGGCAAACACCGTACGCACTTCATCTCACTTTAGAGCTAAAGTACGGAGAAAGGCCAAATTTCGGCCTGTTTGCTCGTTGTTTGTGCAGTCTGTGTCCGATCTGATCTGGACGTCTGATACGTTGCCCGTTCCACCGAAGCAATTCGACGCATGTCCGAAATTACCATCGCACAATCTCCACGATGGTTAAACTCGGAGTTCGCCCGGCTCCCATCACCGGCCTTGTGATATGATCAGACTGTCATTAGGCAGGCAAACAAGCAGAGAACGTCTCCCCTACGGCCACATGGAGGAGAGCAGGGACAACAATCAGTGGAGGGAAGAGTGGGCGTTAATCAGTGGGACAATTCTGTAGCTTAACAAACAGCACTAATTACACGGGGATAAAGTCTTGTTCATCACGCAGCTTAACAGACACAAGTTAATTGCCTCTGCTTGTTGTCCTGCCATACATTTAAAGCCTATCTGTTCCAAAGTCACTTTGGAGGAAGTCGGCCTGCGTCGTTCAGTTTGCCTCTTCTCTCTCGCGTTCATCCATATTTGTATTTTGCGTCTCTTTTTCACACGCTAACGCCCAGGAAAAGTGGCTGAACTTTGAATTGAAACCAAAAAGCCGAATCGGCACATTTCGCTCGCTTCGCCATTACGTCGGACGGCACAAACGCGAGGACGCGTCGAACGCTGGGTGGAGGCACACGGGCTGAAATCTACACCGTACCGAGTCTAGACCTCCAGCTCCGAGCGCTGCAGCCAGCTGCTTTCCAGTAAGGTTATAACCTGGAATAAGGATGCACATATGGAGGTCACAAAGCGACGTTATTCGGTCTGAAACCTGAGTTGGATTTGTGTCGTTCTAATATGAACCACAGAGGTACGTTCGAACTGTGCCTGGGGCTGCAGAGCTCAGTGGATCGATATGCTAAAAATACACAGAGTGACGTGTTCCTCGTGGTACTTAGGTGCTATTGTGTGTAGTGTTTTTTTGTTTTTTGTTTTTTTTTACTTTGTACTCACTTGTACTGTACAAATGTGTGATTTACTGCAACAGATGTGGATGAAAACCAGCGGAAGGTCAGCGTGTTACGAAAGGCTGTGAGGCATAAACAGTAAAAGACACGGGTGGGTAAAGTACCTCTGAGGAGTAAAAGTACAGATTTCACATTAAAAAAATGACCTCAGAGTAAAACGAACCCATCGGAAAACATAGAAAGTAAAAGTCATTAAGATGCTGATGTTAATTTGACCTCAGTATCAAAAGCAGTTTTTTATTATAACTGTCCTTGAGTATTGAAATTAAAGCAAAGTTTGTCATTTCTACCTTGTGGTTGCCTTCAGGTTAACCAAATTAGAATCTCAGCCAACGCTCCACGTGTCTTTCAAGTGAAATATTGACTAAATATTGACTTTAATGAAGCTTCTTCAAACTTTATTCTAACTGATGTAAACCAACAAACTAAACTAATTGTTCAGTCGTTGGGATTTTCACCAACATCACACTTAACATACAAATCAAACTATTTGTCTTATATCTCTTTATATTATATTATCTTTTCTTACTATGCCCTCATTTCCTCTTCTTCATCCATCCTATTTATCGTTGGGCCCCTCACGGTGTAGAGTGAGACTGAACGTGACGTCAACAAACTAACTAACTATCAAAGCAACGCAGACATGAAAGAGAGTGAGCGGACAGGAGACAGCGGTGAATTAGACCTCTGTCCGTCTGTGTTGTGGCTCCTGATGAGATGTAACACTGCACCACAGGCATTTTCCCCCTCATCATCCTGCATTAACCACTTTAAAAACAGCTCATCCCTGACTAATTGGAGCGCCAACGTCCTCATTGTCTTTTGATTTCAAGACCTGAACGTTATCTTCCGCGCGAGCAGCATCTTCGGCGCCCGCTGACTTGATGTGTGAAGTCACTACATTATCAAATGAGCCCAGTGCCTTTAACTTCCAGCCCTTTTCCTCTGCTTTCATGAGACACCTTTCATCCCAGATATTTTTTCTTTCTGAATTACCTGCGGCTAAGGTCAGTCCGAGTTCATCCTCACTGGGAGCCTTAAAAGGTTTTGCATGCTGTGACCGTGTAGTTTGCACCTTCCACGGCGGATGAACAGCGACGGGCGCTGAGACAGGTGTTAAAGCGCTGCTTTACACTCCTGTGTGACGTTTGAACAGGGGAAAAAAGTAAACTTCCACGCCTCCATCACAGAGATCCCTGTCCGCTGAAACACTCGGGTACCCCGGGTTTCCTTTTCCAGGGTTTGTGGAGGAGAAGCCGTGGTACTCGGCGCTTGCAGGGATTTACTGATTGAACGGTTCTCTATGTTTAATCCTGGAATGGGTTTCCGAAAATGAGGAGTCGTTCAATTTCATGATAAATGACTGCAGTGGGATGCATCCAAGTTAGAATGACTGTTTTAATCAGTGTTTTCATTCTTTAAGCTGTTATCTCCTCACATACTGTGTAGCCAGCACAAGCAAATCTTCAACTGAAAACAACCAAATCCTCCCACGGCAGTGCTCCTCAGGCAAAATATCATCATTTACTAACTGTCTAGGAGTCTGAGTACAAGTAGGAAAAAAAAAAATAGGAAAAAAAAAAAAGAGCTTTTGGTGTAACTCACCACCACCACAGGGCCAAGTTATTCCACACACAAACCTGGCTGGAAGTGGCCTCCAATTCACGAACGAAAGGGGACCTTAAGGGAAAGGCTTTCTCTGTTGTTACATCATACCGCCTACCGTAAAGGCCAACCTCATATTACAACCTGCACAGCTCTTCATCCCCCATTCAGATGTGTAATTAAAGAAAGTGTTTGCTAAAACAGTGACAGGACAACTTCCAGAGCGCATACATCAAAAAGTGCTGTACTTACACTAATCAAACCTGTCCTACATTTACACTCCGGGGCCAAAGATTGCTTTAAAAACGTGCTCTTAAAAGATTATTGATTTTCTAACAGTGGGGGGAAAATGGTGAGTGACAGGTTTTTCTGTGTACGTAAGATCAAATCTCCATACGTATCGAATCCCCCCCCAGAGGAGGAAACTTTATTCAATGTGTGAAAAAGAGAGCGTGGAACAGTTTGGCTGCTTTCGTTTCTGCCCGCAGCACGTACAGGACTACACATGGAAGATATCTTGGATTAATCTAATTTAGCCCAGATTAACGTGGGCGGCCTCGAGACAGTGTTAAAACTTGTTTCATATTTGTGGAAAGTTTATTTGCTCAGTTTTCATACAGATAAAAGGACAATTGAACTTTGATTGTGTGCACGTTATAAGACCCCGATGAGTCAAACCTGGACTGGACCGACCCTGCTCCGAACCAAAGATACACAGAGGAACGATTTAAAGGTTTCTCCTCCATGTCCAGAACACAGCAGGCCAGATGTGTGTGCGTCCAAGACGTGCAAGCCCAGACCTAGAACACTTGGATCAGTCAAACCAGGACTAGATGGACCAGGACCACCATAAGAGACCTAAGTGGGGTTTTAAATGTTGTAACTTTGATCTAGTGAGTGAAAAAAAATAATTACAATTTTCCTTTTGCCAAACCTGACCAGACCTGGTCTCGGACCGGTTTCACACCACGCTTCACAGGTCACATGACACACCAAACAAACTCAGACCCCCTAAAAGGAGCCAAAAGTGAACCGTACTCAGACCAACGTGCAACATAAAAACAAAGCGGACAGAACAGACTGACATTTGACGTTTGACCTCACACAAACATAACCGCCGTGTTGTGTGACGTGAACCACAAAGACCTTGGTGAGCCCCTCGTGAGCGGGGTCCCTTAAAGTCCAGTGTAAACACAAAACGAACGGAGGTCATCCTGCAGCTGGTTCACGTGGTTCATTTCAAACACACTTTACCGTCCTTAACCGTTAAACACTGACACAGGAAGTGGTCGCCATACGGTGAGTCCACCATTACGACTCGAGTGGATCCCATATATCCACCCATTATCTATTCATGTCAGGGTCACTGGGCGAACGGAGGCGAACGCTTTGAACAGGTCAGCAGTCCATCACGGACTGACACCTCGATCACACTCCCATTCACACATATGGGCAATTTAGATGCTACAATTCACGTTTTTGGAGGTGGGAGGGAACCAGAGCACCAGGAAGAGACCCACACACACACACACACACACACACAGAGAGAACATGAAAACTCCACACACACCCACAGCGCAAAGGTTGAGGGGGAAACTTAACACACACACACACACACGTCTACACACCTGCCGTTGAGCAAGGCAAGGAGCTCTCCGGCGTGGTACAGGTCGTTGCGCGTCACCCGGCTGAAGCGGAAGGAGTTGAGGTTGCAGAAGGTGACCGCGGGGAAAATCATCAGCGGGGCCGCCACCTCGTCCAGCTTGGTGACGTGGGGGTACTGGAAGTAGAACTGCACCCTGTCCACGCACACGAGCAGCAGGACCCCCATGGAGCCCAGGAAAAACAAAATCCACAGGCTGCGCTTGATACACATCCGCTCATAGGTGAACATGTGCGAGATGCCGTGCAGCGTGGACCTGCTGGCGAAAACTTCGATGGGAGCGGGGCGCTTGTAGTCCAGGTCCTCCGAGTCCGCTTTGAGATCCATGACGGGCAGGGGGGATGAGGTCCGACGGTGGAGACGTTTTACAGACAAAGAGCTCCTTGTTGGAGACGAAGGAGGTTTGTTTCCAAGAGTTCACGCCCTTCCACGCAGGGATTTCTCATGCAGTCTGTGGGAGATGTTGCGTCACTGACAGCCGCGTTTATCCAAGTCACAGCGCGTTAATTTCAACAAATCTGGACCCTAAAGAACCCTGGAGCACAGAAGGGGGGTACGGGGGAGGGGGGAGCGGCACCAGCTGGGGTCATAGTCCGTCATAAATAACCCGGCGTGAAGCGCGCGTGGATGGAGGGATCGATGACCGAGTGGATGTTTGGGGTGAAAACGCGACGACGCGCGGCAGATCGACACAAAAATCACATCCGGTGAGACGAACGGGACCGTCAAAGAGACGAAACGGCTGTCAGCGCGTGGAATCCCCGCGTGTTTGTTGCCGTCTTTGCAGTCCCAACACGTGTCGACGTCCTCCAGAAGCGGCGGTCGTGGCGTGCACAGCACCGGGGAAACAGCTGCATCACCGGGGATCCGCTCCGCTCCGTCAGATGTCCGCCTCGGTGCGCCTCTGCTCGCTGGCGTCCATTCCCTCCTCCGAGCCCAGCAGCCTCAGCGACGACGCACGGACAGTCAGTCCGCGTCTCCTCCGACGGTCCGGGGTCTGTCCGTTAATAACGGGGTGTGTACGTGCGGGGAAGAGCCTCGGTCGGTCCGGACGCGCTCAGCCTCAGAGAGCAGCTCCTCCGACGCGGCCGCCGCAGCTCGTCCGGATCAATTAAATTGGCCCCAACAGGGGAGAGCTCGGATAGGACCGCATGGCTCCCACACCGGGTGACGAAGTCCAACGTCGGTGTCACTCCAGCCATCGTCAGGATTTCACCAGATGCGAGTCACTGTACTGAAAGGCGATATTTACGTTTGAATCGATCATCTTACAGTAAGGAGTCCAAAATAAGTCGTTACGCACAACCTCAGCTGCTTGTTGTCACAAAGCCCAAAGGTTCCTTTAGCTGCTGCAGCTAACAGACAGAAACCCTGGGATTACTCCAGATTACTCCAGATTACTTCAGATTACCTCACTGTTATCACTCACTCAGTCACTAAAAAGAGGGAAATTTAAGGAAATGTTATTCTGATGTGATCGTTTGCGAGTTAAGATGAAAAATAAAGGAGACGGATGGTTCTAGAAAAATCTTCCCAGGCAATCAAATGAAGTTATTTTTGAAAAGGTAAAGAAAAATTTGAGAAATTTCACTAAAATAATTGCTTTGGGGGAGGGGAGGGGCTCAAAAATGATGCCAGGGATGATATACTTCAGTTTTGAGAACAATGTTAATATTTGAAAAAAACATCATACAGACAGGAAAATATTTAATATTGAAAACGCATAAATTTTAAAAAATCAATAAATTTTTTGGTATAAACTCGACATCATTCAAATGTTAAGTTACGTAGAAAAAAAAAACAGTCGTGACGCGTGCATCTTGTACATCAATGCATGCATGTACTCGCATTCAACGCCCACATGTACACAGAGGAGTTTGAATACATACCTGCATGCATGAGGGACTTTCAAACACACGTCACACATTCACACACACACACACACTTGTACATGCTAACACATGCAGGCACACAGTGTATACCCACATGGACAAATCCCTGAACAAATCTATTTCCTCCCTGATCAGTGCTCTGTAGATGACTGGAATGGAACATCTGAAGATGTCAGAGTGGGAGCCCGAGCCAAACACGCGCAATAAGGCAGATGTGTCACAAGGCTGCCGGAGCCAAATCTGTCATAGAAACCATATTGCCAAGAGGCGAGGGGAGCTCACCCATGAAATTGTTTGTAATGTGTCTATAATTGCTATTTGCCATCGTATCGACGGTGACAATGTGACAGTCGTCTATAAAGCCTGCATCTTTTATTGATCAGAGCGGCGCTGAAAAGATGAGCCGTGCTGTGTTCCAGTGACGTGACATTAAATCGGAGAAGATGTTCTCAGGCTCAAACCTACGTGCGACTGATATCAGAGAGGAATTTACTCAGCGACGCCGACATACGCCTTTTATCACGGAGGCTGATGCTAGCTTACCGAGCGGGAACGTCTAACTTCTGACGTGATTCTGAAGAAGGTGACGATGTGATGCTTCTTCACAGAGGGACAACGAATGCCCGATCAAGACATCTTTTGGTGAAGCCTGCTGTTTTGGTTCAGCGCTTGGTTCAGACTTCCCCGAGCCCTCCGTCGTTATTAAATTCACCTTTACAATCTTCTCCGTCTGTACGTTCGACCTTTGTGAAGCCGGTAAGGTTCACCTTTTTGATGATATGGTGTCAGAGAGGTGTTGCTTCACCTCAGTGGTTACTATATAAAGAGGCCACTGAGTACATCTTCATCAGCTGTCCTCTGCGAACGGCTGAAAATAGGTCTGCATTGACAATAATCACACGTTTGAAAGTCGAATGAATCCGTATAATGAAACGTCTCTCTGGGTACTTCAGTATTCCGACAGATAAGTTCCCGTAGCTCGGACTCCAGGGGAGGAGACACGCATTTTTTCGGTGATAACTTAAACTCTAGTTGTTCACTGATTGTATGATTTTTAAGTTGAAGGTGTTTTTCTTGCTTATTTAAAGGAACAGTCCAAATTTAAACAAAACCTCCAAATGGATTCGTCTTAAAAACTCTTTAGTTCCACGGAGAAGCAGATCAAATGTTTTGCCCGACGGCGTTTATTTTCAATTATCGGTCGACAAACACCTCTCAGCTCCAAATGATTCAAATTGTCGAGAGATGAGGTGATAAAGTTTGTATCTCCGACCTGCGCCAGATCACCGCCTGAAAAATTCACAAAGCCGCCGGGTTGAAATACGCTTCCAGCCGCCAACGTGTGGTGCAGCCGGCGCCACGCGTCCATAGGGAGACGCAGGAATAGGAAAACATACAGAGAACGCACGCGGCAGCCAACGTGCCCGCAGAAATAGACTTTTTGTCGTGGTAATCTCTCTTTTATCGCCGCTATTATTCATGTCTTTCTGCGCCTCTTTGAAAAGTTCAGCTGCCTGTTACACGAGGCGCTTCGGAGGAAACTACCAAAGAAACGCAGAGCGGAAAGTCGTTCGACGAGGTGCGATGCAGCCACCGGCACTTTACTTTTTATTATTTCATTGACCGTAAATTTTGCATTTTAACGTTATTGCTTGTTGCCGTAATGTAAATCGCCGAGTGATACAGTAAAAAACGTCTCATTAGGGACGGTGATTTTGGGTGGGTTGTTCCACGCCGTACGTCAACAGAGGTAGGTCTTAGTCCCGCACGATAAATTATGACTCGGACGTTTGTCTCCCTTACGGTCGGGCTCTCTTTGACTCTTTCATTTGGGTAATGCTCCTGGTGAGAATGGGCTCGCAGCCAGGAGGAATTTTTTTTCCCCTCCTGCTCTCTCTGGGCAGATTAGCTTTTCCTTTAGCCCGAGCTATTTGTTGTGCCAAACATCTCGGAGGGGAAGCTGGCAGGGATGATGAATACACTCTGGGGTCCCATTGACAAGTCTGTGTAATTATTGTCCGGCAAGCAGGGCACAGAGGGAACAAGAGGCTCTTGACCTGGAGGATTCTCCCACCTGCACTTTACTACATACCTCCAAAAATCTGTTGTCTTGGCAGCGCTCCAAAGGATGATTTCATCCGAAGGTGACAGAAAAGGTCTCCGTAGACAGATGGCCATTTGATCTAATAACTAGTATCTGCATGTTCCAACCCAGATAAATGCACGCTAGCATGGAGGGTGATTATCGTCCGCCGGTCGAGGACGGCGTTATCGACTGGCGAGGAATTCATCGGAAGACAGCCGGGATGGGCTCGATCGGGCCGCAGCTCTTTGTGACAGATCAACAACTGGGCAAAAAAGCAAACGCGCTTCCTTTTCCTTCTTCCTCGGGCGATTCTATCCCGGGGAATTAACAGAAGAGCTCCGTGGCACGCTGAGTGATGGTGTGATAATGGCCTTTCTCACTTGGACTCACGGTTTTGACACGCGTCAATGTTTCGGTCCGTGGCGGACATCGTCAGGCACCGTGACCATTATCTCAAGCACGGGTCGCCCTTTCTGGCCGCGGCACGCGAAGGAGGTGCTGGGGTGCAATTTGCGCGCGAGGAGCTCGTATCATCTCGGCGCTGCCATTTGGGCCCCTCACGGCGTGGCTGATTGTGTCTGAACACGGGTTATCTATCTGTGTCTCCGGTTCAATACAGCACCAGGTGCCTCTTCTCGCACGATTCTCTTTGCCCCTGGAAGAAAAGTTTTTAGAGCAATCATCCGCAAACCTCACACACCCACGGCCTGGAGCCCGTCCACGGTGGGAGGAGATATTTGGAAAGCTGCCGATAGAAGACCGTGGCGTTTATTATACGTTTACCGTGTTGACATTCTAACAAATCAAGAGAAAAAAAACCTGAGAAAAATCGAAATGATGACTTTAATCTCAGAATTCTGGCAGAAAAAAACTAAATTTTTAGTGATGTGTTTTTCCCAGATTTCTCAGACTGAAGTCAGAATTATGTCTTAAAATATTCCAGACTTTGGTGAACTTATTTACCTTTTAGATGAGCGTGTTAAGTTTTACATCCCATTTGGCCTGGGAACGCATCGGAGCCCCACAGGAAGAGCAGGAGGATGTGGCTCGGCGAGGGACAGCTGGCATACCGAGCGTCTCACGTTACCTCTGTGACCTGCATGAGACCATGAATATTTACGATTTCTTATTGATGATTTTATTATTTAAAGGTTCGCATTTCTCATCTCAGAGCTGATTATTCAGCAGGAGCTGCCCATGATTCTAAAGGCTTTGCAGACTGAGAAGCCAAAACAAACAAGAGCTTTGTGGAATTATCGAGCGTTGGCATATTTTTAGGACCGTGACGTAAATGAAGTGCCAAATAAGTGGTGGGCGCTGGAGGAGAAGACGTGAACATCAACAAAATGACAGAAGAGACCAAGATTGTGCATACAGATGCAGCGCAGCATGAAATCCAGGAGCTTTGGAAACAGCCCCGAGCACCCCGAGCCCCAGAGCAGCGCCTCTCTGAGATGGATGGTGTGTTTGTCCTGCAGGGGCTGATGCAGGAAGTGCTCCATAACTATGACAACACACAGAGTCCTAACAGGAAGCTCTGACTTTAAAGAGGGGCCCACGGGGGACAGAGAAGGAGACCACGAGCCACCGGAATGACACCCTGTGGAGAGAACTTCAGGAGGTCCAGAACAGAGGAGGAATCAGATCCACATCAGGCAGGTGAAGCCACGAGTGCATCGCGTTGGCCCACTCGGACGTGGCCAACGTGGAGGATTTGTTCACTACCAGGCACGGAGAAGATCGGTGAAGAGCTACAACACAACATCCTGTATTTAGAAGAGCTCTGTAGAGGAGGAGCTCGCTCAGGGCGGTGGACGGCCGAAGGCTGGCGCTTACATGGTCTAACACACCGAGGTGAGGAAGAAATAGAAACTCCTTTTCATCGCCGGTTGGCAAAATTTGGAAAAGCTACTTTTACCTGTAAAGTACTTTGTTTTACTACCAACGTAAAAATGGGCCCTATTCCAACACTGTGGCATTTAAACAGAGGAAGTAGTGAGCTGTAAATACACAGGGACCGATTAGTGACTGAACACAGGTGAAACACACAGGAAGACCTTTCAAAATAAAACATGAACGCTGACAGAAGAGCACAAATTCTGTGGCACCTTTCATATGTTGAATACAATTCAGTACATTTGGACAAAACTACAGGATTAACAAACGTTTCTAACATCTATGGTTAATCTCCCCCTCCCACCGGTGGCAGACTTTTCTCTCCACTCACCGGTGTGGACGTTGGTGAAAGGTGTTAACAGATGGCTCGGATCTATTCAGCTTCCTGTCCGGTTCCTTTCTGTTGCGGTCTCGTGGCCACTTTGTAAGATTTGTGTTGTGGGTGTGCTCGTTGTATTCATCACAAGACCACAAAAAAAACACTGACATCATGTGGTATTCTTTAAAATATGACCCAGCCTCTGCAGTTCACAAGTGCAGCGCTGTCATTTTTAAAAATGAATCTGAGCGACTTGGTGTGTTTGGCTGCCCGGTCTCTCCTTTTTCCTAGAAAACACAAAATCATTCACCGTTTCTGAAAAGGGAGCAACACAACATCAGTTTTTCATCATCTGCCCGACACGCCCGCTCCATTTGTAATGCAATGCAGCAGCGACGGACTGGCTCTAAGCCTATTACCAGGACCATCTCTGTAATTAATTCCACCTCCATCTTCTCTGTCACTCTCAGCCATCCGTGCAGCGCCGGATCTCGCTTTGAATTGCCACTCCAAAGATTTCCTCCATTTTCCTTCTGAGCTAAAGTCGGTGTCTTCTTAAAGAGCGTCGAGAGCGGCTGCTGATCTGAGTCTGTAAATTGCATTTTGTTTGATCTTGTAATATAAAAATAAACATGAAACGATGAAGTCTAGTCCTCTAAAACCTAACATGCTGCACTTATCGCTGAAATCCCCTCCTTGGATACACACAGCGATAATGTTTCGCTTTTTTTTATCACTTCAGAAGTTATACCACATAATGGACTCTTTGAAAATAAGAAATGGAGAGATCAGATTTAATTTATCCGTACGCACGGTGATATGTGCAACAAGTTGGATGAGTTTCCTACGGAAGCCCTGAACTGACGTTGAATTATGTTTTCACTTATCGCCGCCAGCTGTCCTGTCATGAAACTACTGCGCTGAATAATCGGACACAGAGCGACGTTTTCTATACGACAGAGGGATCGGACGCCCCGCGTCAATCGCGATCAGGGGACAGTGAAATGTTGTCTCTCGGAAACATCGGAGTGTCTTCAAAGAGAAAAGAATTTCCATAATTTGGACCCTGAACTGTCCAATGGTTTTTATCTGAAGATTCCTAAGATGTGTAGTTCCTTCCATCTACCTGCTCTCTACGATAACAGAACAGTAGCAAAGGGAGCTGCTCTCCAGATCAGACTGGTTAAAGCTCATCTTCTTCAACATTCATACACTTAGTGTCCTTTGTCTCCAAGTGTGCGTCATGTGTCACCTTGAGACGTATGATTGGTTTCATCAGTCCTTTGGATCGCTGTGCTGCCCTGATGGGCGCCTGCTGGTACACGTCTATTGTTGCAAGGCCTTGAGATTTTAAACCGAATTCAAACGGAATATTTTCTACTTTCCGATATCAGTGTTTTTATTGAATAAAGGATCTGAGCGTTTGAACAAATTCATTTACCATAAAGCAACATCAAATTCCTTAGTTTCACATATCAAGTTTATTTATTTAGCCCAATATCACATCCTGGGTCTCAAAGGGCTTTGCTGGCCCACATTACAAAGGGATCCCGATCCAGCACACAGCTCTCTAAGAGGAACAAGAAAGGGGAAAAACTCTTTAGAAAATACTTAACATGAAAGGAAAAGAGGAAGAAACCTTGGGAGAGACACTTCAAAGACCCGTTCCCGTCTCCTCCAGGTTAGGGTTCGCATGTGCAAACCGAGCCGTACGTGGGAAACGAATAAATAACAAAGGACCGACGCAACAATGAAGGAAAATAACATAAACACACGTGAGGCCAGATTCAGCACGTGGGCGAGAATCTCAAGTGGCGAGTGAAGAGAGAAAGACGGATAAGAAACACAGCACGTACAAATACATACAGTGACATCATCAACACATGAATATATGCATCCTGATGCACAGTTTCAAAGAATCAGGGAGT
>OMNV01003051.1:20183-34584 GCA_900303265.1 Brotula barbata
GGTACACAGTGTTCCAAAAAACAGTCTGGACCGCAGGCTGTGACCAGCACATCAACTCTGGCTCTGCAGAGTCCCAGATCAAAAGGGATTTGAAAACCCTGACCCTAACCCTTACCCTAAATTCACCCATCAAGTCATGCGGGGGGCCAATGGATGGATTTAAACCACGGTTGATGCTGAAGGACACAATATAAACACTGCAACTCTCTTAAAAATGAACATGTCAGACGTATATTCCTTGCCTGTTCTGATTTATTATGAAGTACACGTGTTATTAATGGCACGGCGGCACTCGAGAATTCACGCGGCGACGCGTACGCCCGCAAATGAGCAACTTATCGCGCGGCGCTTATTCAAAGTGACTTGTGTTCCGTGGTAAACTGTGCTAATTGACACACACTGTAGTTATTTTCCCCCATTTCCCTCTGGAAGTAATTACATTAACAACTAATGACAAGTATAAATGTGCGGGGCAATAAAAACACGCCTAACAAAACAGCGACGCAAGCTGTCTCACTGCGTCTCTGCGTTGTTCTAATGAGATTTATCTGTTGACAAAAACGAACAGTTCCGTACATTTAGCTCTTTTATTTATTAGAACTCTAATATCCATTTCGCCGATTAATTGGATTTGCGCTGAATATGAATATTAGGGTAAATTGATTCGTGTTTTTGCTTGTCACGAGAAGGTAATTTTACAGTTTAAATGTGTGTATCTGGTGCCGTAGTAAATACGCTCCACTGCCACACACACACATTGGATAAGAAGGTCAGGTTGAAGAACTCTTGCCCTCGGCTCCATCACACTGGAAGGGCTACTTTGAGCCGCGGTCCCCTTTGAGCTCCGGTAGACGTTGTTCGCTGTTGTTCCGGGGGCCCAGCAGCGCACGAGGGCCGCGGCTGAGACCTGCACGGGGGTCGAGTGGGCGGAGGCTTGAGGAAAGGGAAGCGGCAAGAGGTGAAAGCAGCATCAGCCACCGGAGAACAGAGATGGATGAACAACTCTCCACAAGATCAATCAGGCCCTCGTAGCCGCAGCAGATCATCTTTCTCCAGCCTGCAGCGGGCAGCGTGTTGCTGCATCGCCCCGTCCCTGCCCCCATAAACCATATCGCCCCATCGCTTTTCCCCAGATGTACAGAGAGACGGGGGCCGGGGAGGGGAAGGGAAGGAGGGCGAAAACCTGAAAGTGAGAGTGAGCCGGTGAGCGGAGGGAACAGTGAGAGGACGTATCGATTGTTTTCACTGTGATATAATTGCAATTAAAGGCTGCAAACAGCCCAGTGGATCAGTTTCACTGCTGTCACCGCAGCAGGATGCATGGCAGCATCGACGTCTCCGAGCACAGCCGAGGAAAAACGCCACGGTACACTTTCAATCCCAAACGCTGTGTGTGAGCGTGTGTGTGTGTGTCACGCTGCAAAGTCCCCAAAATGACACACAAACGCCCAGAAAACAGCACGGATCACCAAAACATCAGTCTTATAGTTGTGGGTTTTCACGTATTCGTTCTTATTTATTCTTCCTTGGCTGTGTTATCGATGTGACTTGATTTTGTTTACTCATTTGTACGCCTCGCCTCCCGGTGCCAAGGACATTCCTTACAGAGGAGTGAACGGCCTGGTGAATAGTTAACACGACCTTTTGTTTGAGGTTTTGCTTCAGATTATCTGTTGTTGTTGTTGTTGTTGTTGTTGTTCAGTCTGCAGGGACTATTGTGCAAGGCTGAAGAAAGAGAGCAGCACAGAACAGAGGCCACGCTCTGAAGCGATGACCGCAGAAACAATGAGCTGGTGTTCGGACCAAGTGCACAACGCAGAATAAACACGGGGCAAATACCACGCTGAGATAAATAAGAAAATAAACTCAAATCATCAGGACGAACGACTACGCAGTCCTTTTTATCATTCCTGTAATTTGAAATGTATGCACACAGAGTTCAATGAAATAAAGAACAATTATGGGGGTGTTGATTATACGAATGTCTTGCATTTCTCAGAATTTGGTGCTTAAAGCGAGAGATGAAAACGTATGTTCAAACCAAAGGACTGAGTCAATGTATTATAATTATACGATGAGGGAAAATACGTGCAAATACCTGAGTTTCCTTGTGTATCATCTCAGATTACCGTGGTACTTATTGTGTCTCTCCATCCTGACCTGTGCGTCCAGCAGAGGATGTTTCAATCATTCTGCTCCGCTCTGATGACAGGGTTTCATATCACACCGGTGTCTTCCACAGTCGCTCTATGATGAACCGTGCCCGACTCCCTATCCGAGACCCAATCAGTGCAACCCATTAGGTTTGGGTTTTTTTTGGAAACTCAATTTCCTGCCCGTGTGTGTGAGAGACATCTTTATGGAAACCAAATCAAGTGTTCATTAACGGGAGGGAAGCTGAATCAAGAACAAACATCTTTAATTAACACATCCCCAGCACTTCCCCTCTTTGATCTCAGAGTTTGATTTATGCCAGGCAAAGGATGGGGCGACAGAGGGGAACGGGAGGAGCTGGAATGTGATTTGTGTGACGCTTTGAGTGGGAAAAGCTACCGTTGTTCAGGAACGTCTGACGGCATCGGGACCTTTACTCTTCGTCTCACGGGGCCAGCTCAATTACCAGCCAGCATGACTATCTCTTTAATTGGCTGATAAGGTAATAATCCAAAAGCCACACAATTTAATGACTTTCTGTCTAATTAAGGATGTTTAATAAAAGCCGGCCGCGTCAGAGGCCTTTCCTTTGTCCAGAAAGTTATTGTTAGAACTATCACATTCATTTTAGGCCTGCCAAATGGCCTGCTGTACAGAGGAGTATGAATTTCATTTTTTTATGGAGAGATTTAGTTTGTTACAGCCTCAATAGTACAGTGAGCAAAGTACAATGGCTCGTATGAAAGTAGAGGAGAAATCTTCTTTCACTCAGTTCTCGTACAAAAGTGCTTTTGTCTCAGAAAACAACAAGCTTTAAGGTCAAACTGTATGTTTGTTTTGCTTTTACCCCCATCTAGCGGTGGGCTGCAGCACAGCAGTTTGTTTCTCCCTGCAGAATTATTTTTATCTCTTGGTTAATTACTACTACTACCTTTTTTTTTTAACTCTTTTTCTTACATTTTAGACTTTCAAGAGTTCCTTGTGATATAAAAATCACCCAAACTAACATTACATGTGCATCATATTTTAGCATATGAACAGTTTTTATTGTGTTGTAAATTAAACCTGATTAAATTTTGTGTGCATTTTAACACCCTGAGGTCCCTGGGCAAGACCCTAAACCCCAAATTGCTGCCATTAAGAAAGTGGGCCTTTTACCTGGACTGTCGGTGTGTGAATGAGGATATGAATTGGTGAATGTGAGGCAAACATTGGAAAGCACTTGTAGAAAAAAGCGTTGTAGAAATGCAGTCCATTTACCATCTACGCCTGCTTCAGGCCTGAAAACATGTTTCTTCTTTTAAAAAAAAGTAAGATCAGAGCATTTGATCAGAATAGATAGGTGGACTTTATCGAGAAAATCCATAATTCCCTCACCCTTTAATCCTTTGAATCAGCGTGACTCATGATAAGTTTGTGAGTCCACATGCTGTTCTTCACTTGGTCCAGGGGCTGTGTGGTAACTGTGTGTGCGTGTGTTTGATAACAGCGTGAGACTGTGAGACAGATCACAGGTGCGTACGTGTAATGTTTTCCACTGGGGCAGGAACAGCCACACTCACCTGAAGGCCGGGTTCAAGTATAAAAGCGGCCGTGGAGCGTGCTGTCGTCACAGAAACGTCCCGACACTCTGCAGTCATGCTCAGATTTCTGCTTTTGACAACGCTCGCAGCTGTGGGTAAGAAATGACAGCGCCCATCAACGTGTGCATCCCTTCGTCAGTCGTCTGTCATCCACTCAGTCAAACGCACATTTTGTAGTTTGTCACAGATGGCGTTAATCTGCACTGCTAATACACTCAACACATCCATATATAAACTGAGCCACGAATCGTACCTAAACGTGTGGATTTTTGTCTTTTTCTTTCTCCTCTTTTCAGCGCTGGCTGTGCGGGAACCCGAGCCCAGGTTCCTCCAGGACAGCTTTGGTGAGAGGGTAGTGGGAGGCGAGGTGGCCAAACCAAACTCCTGGCCCTGGCAGGTAAAAACAACCCAAAAGAGACCTTCTGCAAAGGAGATTTTACTATTAAAAACACAGACGTGCACTGTTTCAGCATTGACTGAGTCACTAAATCTGCATATTACACATGGAGTAACCTGGTTCCCGTTTTTGTAATTATGAAAATGTCTCCGTGTCCCTCCTCAGATCTCTCTTCAGTACAAGTCTTATGGCAATTTCTACCACACCTGCGGAGGATCCCTGATCAGGAGAGGATGGGTCCTGACTGCTGCTCACTGTGTGGACAGGCAAGCTTTTGCTTCAGACTTTGGATCTTAGCTTTTTTTTTTTACTTTTATGACTTTACTCTACATGATATATTCAGTTATTAATGGGTTCCTAATGTGAAAAGGCCGATTGAGTTTACACATACACTTTTAAATACCCTTGTTCAGTGTTTAAGGGGTTAACGGAGGCATAAACCCATCATTCGGTGACTTTTCATGGTATTTATGTACGTTTTTGATTACTTTGACTCAGCGGCCAAGAGGGTTTTGTGCAATTTTCACCGGCTTGATTTATTTCAGTTTTTACAAATGTCACCAGGAAATGGAAACTTTTCACAGCCTCATTAATAACTGTCACATACCGAGAGGACTCGGTCGTATGATAAGAAAGTCAAAGAACGGGAGAAAGAACAAATGAAGGTCGTGTCAGGGAGTGCTGTGGTCTGTGTCTCTGACTATTTTTACATCTTTTATATCAGCCTGCGTCATCCAAATGAATCATCCAAGGTTCTTGCTGGCATGTCATTAGTCCTCTGAGTCACAGCAACATCTCAACGCTGAATCCTTTACCATCACGCAGGTCCAGGACCTGGCGTGTCATTCTTGGAGATCATGACCTGAACAGCATCAGTGGCAGGGAGCAGTTCATGAGTGTCAGCCGGGTCTACATCCATCCCCAATGGAACTCCAACCGTTTGTCTGCTGGGTGAGGCATCCCTTATCTTATATTAACTTCATGTGTCTTATCTTATGTATTTTGATCAAAATGTTGCTATTATTGCTATTTTTTGAATGAATTCATTAAACCCCACATGCAGGCGTGGATGTCAGGACTGTTTTTCGCTCACGCCTGTGGGCCGTTGTGGTCTATGTTCTCCTCTGACCTGAGTTATTTTGGGCAATTCCTGTTTGATCTGTGAATCCTCTTCCCTTTAGATTCGACATTGCTCTCCTGCGCCTGTCCACTGAGGCCACCCTGAACTCCTACGTCCAGCTGGCCCCCCTGCCTCCCTCCGGCCAGATTCTGCCCAACAACAACCTCTGCTACATCACCGGATGGGGCCGCACCTCCAGTGCGTTGATGAAATGATCGCTCGTAACGCCACACCTGTCTTTCATCACTGAATTCTTGGTTCTCTGTTTTCCCACGCAGCTGGTGGCAGCCTGTCCTCCGAGCTGAAGCAGGCCCTTCTCCCTCTGGTGGACCACGACACCTGTTCCAGCCCTCCCTGGTGGGGCAGCACGGTGAAGACCACCATGGTGTGTGCCGGAGGCGCTCATGAGGCCGGATGCAATGTGAGTCTCCTCTCAACAAAAAAAGACATCTGGAATATTTCACGTTGAGTAAAGGAAACTATGTCACAAAATCAATAACCCCTTAACACTGGTAAGTCCACTTTAAGGGAAACCATTCAGGGTTATATAAAGGACTTTGGACGTATTTAATGGGCCTTTTCACATTAGCAACCCTTGGTGAAGAGTACACAACGCACTGAAAAATCATTATAAAAAACCCCAAAACAACCTAATACAGTATGCCTGAAAGTAGCCCTCAATTTTTGATTTCCCTTAAAAATGCCTTTATTGTGGATGTGCTATAAATTCATTTTCTCAGAATGACCCAGATTAAATCCTGATAAATTTGGTACCTTTTCAAATAAAATGCTAGTCATTTCAAGAAGATAAAGGCTTTGGAAGCTTATCCTTGACCTCAATAATTAATATATTTTATATCAGCATAACCAGGCAGAGATGATGAAATTATGATTAAAAAACAACATAAAAAATGAAATGATGCTCACTTTCATATCTTTCCACGCAGGGCGACTCTGGTGGCCCCCTGAACTGCCAGGTTAATGGAAAATTCTACGTCCATGGTATCGCCAGCTTCGTGTCTAGTCTTGGCTGCAACGCCCCCAAGAAGCCCACCGTCTTCACCCGCGTCTCCGCCTACATCGACTGGATGGACTCTGTTAGTACAAGAAACACATGAAAGTCGTCTATCGCATGAAGGAGTTCACGTTAAATTACGACAAACTTTTTGTTAATGATGCTTCATAATCTTATTTATCTGTTCTTTCGCAGATTATGAACTAAACGGAGGATGGGACCCTGCACAGAGACGACATCCATACATGTTTCCATCTGTTGTACTTCCTGTCTTGTGCAGGCTCTTCTTGCAAAAATAAACAGTATTAAACTCTTTTTTTAAAAGGGATGATTTATTTCTTGTCTCATTTGTACCTGGACTTGTTGATGCTATTTCACAGGTTACATAAAAATGTTTACAAACATAAAAAAATAAAAAAATCACCTCATTGACATGAATCATCCATTACGGAAGCTGATGGAGTTTTTTTTTAATGCTGTTGTAATGAATCCAATATATGTTGGCATTACGCCTTCACTGCCTCTCATAGGAGCTGTGATAAAGTGTGAGAAAGCTCCAGGTGCTGATGTTCCTGCTGCCAGGTCCAGATGATCTGAAGGTCAGCCCAGGCTTTAAAAGGAGGACATTTTTTATTCTGAGGATACATTGGGAGGCTGCAGACATGCTGGTCTATCTGCTGCTCAGCGCGCTCACAGCCACAGGTAGGAAACGACAGAACTCCACAGCAGATAGTCTCACTCTGCTGCACTTTGGCAGCTCCTCTCTCCTTACCAATACATCCAATCTCATTTATAAGAGAAAAAAGGTCGAATAAATGATGTTTTTAACGAGTCTCCTCTGTGCCTCAGCGCTGGCCGGGTTTGAGTTCCGGCCCACGTTGTTGGAGAACAGAGCTGCAGGGAGAGGGAGAGTGGTGGGAGGTGAAGAATCTCCCTCTCACACCTCCTGGCCTTGGCAGGTATCACATGTTCAGACAGCATATGGATACGAAAACAAAGACCTAAGCTGTGGTCTCACGTGTGACAATAATTGCACTACGTAGAAGTTTGAGTTGGTTTAAGGTGGTTATATTTGTAGACTCTCAGTCTCTTGAAGTCTTATAAAGGAAGGACACGCAGCTACTGAAAATATTCATCACATCTTCAAGACATCTTAAAAAGAAGAGATAAAAGAATATTCATGACATCTTCCTTGGATATGAAGGAGCGCACGGCAGTTAAAAAATAAATAAAAATCAAATCAGTGAAACCATAATAGAAACAAATCAACAGACACATAAAATACAGCCTGGAAATGAGCACAGAGCTGAATCAACACGTCTGTGTCCGTCTCTGTCTAAGTAATATTTATCGCTGCTCTATTAAAACGTGTTCAAGACAAAAAGAGCCTCTGTGATCCATCCGTGTGTTCATCCTGCATGTAGGCCCGTTTCTGTACCTGTGTTTGACTTTCAATCCAAAACGAGCCCGAGGTGACCTTAAAGTTCTTTCCTCTCTGTAATTCTATTTATGGATTAGGAGGAAGGTTTTCACTTTTTCTCTCTGGTGAAGAGTTGAGGGCAGCATATGATCCAAGTATTTTATGAATTTGGCTCCAGGTTTCTCTTCAGTTCCACTCTGGCAACTCTTGGCAACATTTTTGTGGAGGAACTCTGATCAGGACCGGATGGGTCATGACAGCAGCTCAGTGTGCCAACAGGTCACACACACACACACACACACACACACACACGCACACACACTACTGTTTATTTGTGGTTTTATATTCTTACATAATACGTGCACACACGTAATATTTCATTTTCTACCTCTGTCTTTTAATATCTGTCGACTAATCTAAACTAAAACAGTTACTCTTCCATTCGCGTGGCGCTCGGAGACCTCGTCCTGCACAGTCACCACGGAACGGAACAATACAGGACAGTCAGAAACATTTATGTCCACCCCGAGTGGAACTCTAACAGCATCTCCTCAGGGTGAGTCCATCTGATTATGGAATGCTTTCTATCTGTCTGAGTGGGACTATTTATAAAGCCCTTTCAGTTTCATTTTTATTTCAAGATCGATGATCTATCACTTAGAACACATTGAGAAAATACAAAATGAAAAATATTAAAAATGTGCACTTATCTAAATAGATATTTCTGTGACTCTTATTTTTTGGTCAGTGTTTATTAAGATGGGAAGATGGGAGAATGTTCAAAGAGGGAGAAAAATAAATGAAACGTATGATTGTGAGGACGCTTAGGCTCCATGAAATAAAGACCATGACTAAGACTGTCTGTGCTGTAGCACTGAGAAATAGGAAGGGGGATAGGTACTGTCCTTACCCACTGGATGTCTTCCTGTAGGTTGCTCCGTACAGCCTTTAACCAAGCATGCCACTTCCTACTGCTCTCCAGAAAGGATTGGAACTTCGCAAATAATGGTTTTATTTGACCAAAAAAATGGATCCAATGGCATAAAATTAAATATGGGCAGCGAAAAAAATAGTATTTTTACCTCATGGCATGAGTCAGCCAATTATCTTTGGTCAACGTACGGTAACGGAAACTTGTCTGTTGATTCTTTGTCCTTCAGTAACGACATTGCCTTGCTGCGGCTTTCTTCGGCCGCTTCTTCAAGCCACTACGTGAAGCCGGCCCTCCTGCCCTCCTTTGGCGAGATCCTGCCCCACAACCACCCGTGCTACATCACCGGATATGGACGCACCTCCAGTGAGTTTACACTCATGAATCTCAACATGAAGAATGCAATGATTCGACATCATACAGGATCCGTGTCCCGTCCCTTCCATTCCCGTTTCAGCCGACGGCAGCATGTCCAACAGGATGAGACAGGCCTACCTGCCGATTGTGGACCACCAGACCTGCACAAGCTCCGGCTGGTGGGGCAGCACCGTCAAAAACACCATGATCTGCGCTGGAGGCGGAGCTCAGTCAGGGTGCAATGTGAGCGGCTGATATGAAAACTGGAAAATATAAAAACACAGGTTTGATCTACATCAGACTAAAGATACAGTCCACGTAGCCTCCATTGGTTGGATTTCAGATTCTGGAACTATCAGGCTCAGACGGATAATGGACCCGCATAGGGAGTAAAGATTCAGGGGGTTTAATCAGCAGCGGTTGGTAGGCAGGTAATCAATCTGGAAAGCAGAGTTATCCAAATCGGTAGACAAAAAGGAGGGTCAAAAGGAGAGGCAAAGGTCCAACTGAGACAGAAAAACTCTGGAACTCTCACACAAAGGCCAAGAAGATCTGACACATCAGGGGAGGGAAGACACAGACTGAATAGAGGAGGAGGGAAGAAGACAACGAGACGCAGGTGAAACACATTAGAGCAGGGCTGACAGACACACAGGAGGGAAACTTAACAGGAAGTGGATCAGAAACAGGACAAGATCTCAAGACACAGAAAAAAAACAATTATGAAATGGAACGTGGGGCCTAATATTTATTATGAACCCCACTTCATTTCAAATATTGTTTCAAAAAGTGAACCAGATGGGGTGTGTGTGTGTGTGCGCATAATGTGTGTGTCATATTATGGTCTGAAACAGCAGGAACACGATGGAGAGACAGGTTTAATAAGTGAAAACAGAGCTAAACATATATAAATATATAAACTCCCACCTGTGCAGAGTTTCTCAGATTCATCATGATTAGTCATCAAGTCATCCTGAAGGTAGCATCTTCTTATCTATTATGTGTCTCTATACGTTTGTCTTATTTCACCCCAGGGTGACTTTGGTGGCCCCCTCAACTGTCTTGTGAACGGCAGATACTACATCCATGGCGTTGCCAGTTTTGTGTCCGGTATGGGATGCAACGCGCCACAGAAGCCCACCGTCTTCACCCGGGTCTCCGCTTACTTGGAATGGATGAACACGGTCAGCGGTGTAGAAAGAATAAAGAAACAAATCGCACGAGTGTGAGAGTTAAATAAATGTAAGGATTTTCATTTTCCAGGTGATGAGCAATCCTTGAAATGGAAGGAACGCGAACGACTCCGAACCGACCGCGTTGTCCGTCTTCACCCTAATTGGCTCCATCATCTACACCAATAAAGTTGTCCTGAATCAATACTGCAGTTTATTTTTCATTCATCATTGTATTGATTTATTGTTGTCTTTGCTAACTGGATCATATTCTTTTTTTCTTTGCTGCACGTCCTTTTTAATGCGTGCAGCCTGTGATTGCACTCAGCACTCGCAACACTGAGTGAAGCAGAACAAATACACAAGAAAATCATTCAGGCGAGCAGATGGCATAATAAACTGAAGAATTTTACCTATTTACATTTCTTAGCGGTTTCAGTCCTCCGATTGGTCCTCTCAGTATTTCAGCTTTGTGTTACCCTACTCTGCTGTTTTCGTTGATATTCTACAGAGGGAATGTTCTGTGCTGCAGTATTTAAAGACAGATGTGTGGTGAATATGTCTGCCTATAGTGAGAACCACACACATGTTGCAGCTGTGGTATTATCAGACTGAGATAAATTGGATTTGGCCTTGTCTGTGTGTCTCCTATGCAGTCTATTCATCATCTTTCCTTCTCCAGCTATCTTTTATTCAACCGTTTATCTTGATCTTGCAATTGAGGGGGAAAAAAAGCTACGTCCTTCCACATATACACCTTTATTAATTCGTTTTTAATATTAGAAGATATTCGCTGTAAAGCAACTCTTTGGACACCAGTATGGACTTTTTACACGTATCAGATTTTGCAGTTCTATTGAATCGTGTGCAGAGAGTTAAATAACCTCAGGGGACATCCAAGTTTTCTTTGAAATTCATGTGAAAAGCTCAAATGTTTTAAAGATACCAAATATGTCAGATCACATTTACACACTAGGCGTCCTTCTGGTTGAACGATAGGAGCTCCTATCATTATTTCTTCTTCTTTAACAATACATCATTTTAGCAGTTTAAGGTTGTTTGAATCTTGCACATTCACCACTTAACACATGAAGGTATAGTGGTTGACAAAACTGAATAAATGTAAAAATGATGGTATGGCTGCTCCAAAAAAAGGATAAAAGTTATTATGTGACCAAGCCAAGTGGAAAAAATGGACTCATGTTCAGTCAGCTATTCCACCGCTGAATCCCCTGTCCAACATAGAGATAACTGTGAGACAGACACAGGTGGGCATCTTCTGCGAGTGCACTGGTCACACACACACACAAACGCACACACAGAGAGAGAGACACACACCCAGGCAGTATAAAAGGGTGCTGGGTGGAGCTGTGTGGTGCAGAAGTTTTCGACAGACTGCAGACATGTTCAAGTTCCTTGTGTTGACCTCTCTTGCAGCCCTGGGTAAGAACTCCAGTCTGTGCTTGGCTGTCCGCTCCGCTGCTTTATTTGTCATTAGTGTAACGCTGCCTGTGTTTCCTCAGTGCTGGCTGACCTGGAGCCAGAGCCCAGGTACCTGGAGGACGAAGCTGAGGAGAGAGTGGTGGGAGGAGAAGTGGCCAGACCAAACTCCTGGCCCTGGCAGGTACAGTGTGGCTCTTGGGTTTCGTGTTAGCTGCTGCGCTAACACACATCCTGAGGTCCTCGTTCATGTTGTGTAACTACAGGAGGTGTGCTACGTTTTAGTGAGAAGGCTCATCACAACACCGGTCCATAGGAGGCCTTCAAGGGTTTAAAAGTAGAACACATTGACACACTGGACAAACATTGTGAAAATGTTATAAGAGTAAATAAAGAGAAAAGTTTGTAAGCCCTGTTTCACTTTTGTCTCCGTGGAGTTTACATTGATCCGTGTTCGAATTTACTTCATGAGATGATGAACGACGCATTTACCCAAACATTCTCCCCCCTGTTAGATCTCACTTCAGTATAAATCTGGCAGCAGATTCTACCACACCTGTGGAGGAACCCTGATCAGGAGAGGATGGGTCATGACCGCCGCTCACTGTGTGGACAGGTATGAGAATATATGAAAAAGTGTTCCGCAAACACGTGTTCATATCCAAGATGTCCTGCGTGTCAACCATATTGTCTTTCAGGGCAATCAACACAAAAAAAAAATCAGGTAAAATCCAGAAATTCAAACTAAAAGCATGAACACTCCACTGTATTCCTCTGTGCCCACAGGTCCAGGACTTGGCGTGTGGTTCTGGGAGAGCACAACCTCAACGGCCAGGAGGGCAATGAGCAGTACATGAGCGTCAGCCGCGTCCACATCCACCCCAGGTGGAACTCCAACAACGTCGCCGCAGGGTAGGAGGTCACTTCTTTATAATAAAAAAAATAAAATATGAATGAAGCCACAGAATCCTACGCACGTTCGTTCAGTCCTTAGCAGGGTGAGTGATGTGATGTGATGTCTGACGTGACGTCTCTGGGTGCCTCACTTCAGATTCGACATCGCTCTCCTCCGTCTGTCCACCGACGCTTCCCTCAACTCCAAGGTCCAGCTGGGAGCTCTGCCCCCCTCTGGTCAGGTTCTGCCCAACAACAACTCCTGCTACATCACCGGATGGGGCCGTACCCAGAGTGAGTCCAACATCCTCTTCTCTTGTGTTGACAGTTTGATTTTGTGTCATATTTCTGCTCTGGTGGTCGCCTGGGCTTCACCCCGATGTCTTTTTTTACCCGCCCCCCATGATCTGCAGCTGGAGGTCAGCTGTCATCTCAGCTGAAGCAGGCCTTCCTGCCCGTGGTTGACCACAGGACCTGTTCCAGCTCTTCCTGGTGGGGCAGCACTGTGAAGGACACCATGGTCTGTGCCGGCGGTGGCAGCGAATCCGGCTGCCAGGTGAGGGCCAGAGCCTGGAGAAGGAGGGACACGGAGGAGTGTCAAAAAACTGCATCACACACAGAAAATTCATTTATCTGGTATCAAACTCTGTAATACTGGAGATAATTCTAAATTTGTGATTGACTGTGTGTTTCTTTTCCGTGTGTGTGAATGCAGGGTGACTCCGGTGGCCCCCTGAACTGCAGCGTCAACGGAAAGTGGGTTGTCCACGGCGTTACCAGCTTCGTGTCTTCCTCTGGCTGCAACACCTACAGGAAGCCCACCGTCTTCACCCGTGTCTCCGCTTACATCAGCTGGATGAACAGCGTCAGTATTAAAGTCAAATATTGAGATTATTCACTCTGCCTGCAGTAAAGTTAAATCTAAAAAGTGCTCATCTCAAATCCCGACAAATGCAGGTCTGCGGTGTTTTGACTGCATAATAACTCGCTCGTCTTTGCTTTGGCAGATCATGGGTTGAGAGGAACATCTATCTCCATGGAGATGAGGAAGCCTGCCCTGGATTCATCTCAGCTGTTATCCAAGTCTGTCTTCAAGAATAAAGTGCTGTATTCAGTATTCATTTGCTGCTCGTTTTTTTTTTTTTGTGTTGGAGTGGATGCGAGTTGGTGGTAATTTATGAAAATTATAATATTCTGAAATAGTTGTTAGAGCGCAAATTGGCTTCATCCACGGTTCTGTGAGAGAGAGTGTTGATCTATTCAGATGTCTGGTTACTTATTTTTGCATTTAATTTGTCAGTGATGGCCTTTAACCCCTTAAGCACTGTCAAAGGGATAAAGCTAACAGTGCATGGATATTTAAAGAACATTGGATACGTTTAATCAAGCTTTTCACATAGTAACACATTGATAATCACATAGAAAAGAAAAGAACTCCAATCCTCCAATCTATTACAGTAATCCCTTTCTTTAAGTTGTTTGATTATGTAGATGGGTCCATTCGTGGCTCCCTCGTGGTGTAAGAGGTAAATTAAGATGCTTACAAAAGTGAAAAGCTGGGCTGCAACCCAAACACAGATTATTTAACACTGCTTGGAAGCAGCGGCCACGGCCGAGTGTTTTATTCCAACGGGTGAATGAGCGATGATTTAAGGGGACTTAATAATAAGCAAATGCCTACCAAGTTGTTTTAAATGAGAAATCCTTAAACTATATTGTCAAAATAATGGAAAAATTATGATGTAGCAAAAAGACGATATTTCAGATAAAATGTGAGGAAAGTACACCAGGGTAACAAATCCAGTCCGTAGATATGATATAGTTATAGATACAATATACTGCACACACACACACACACACACACACACAGACACACACACACACAGCCTCTCTGCAGGCATAAATTGTCATGTAGGCA